>SJXQ01006486.1:51757-66895 GCA_006408695.1 Aepyceros melampus
GAAGAGTTGACTCATTGGAAAAGACCCTGATGCTGGGAGAGATTGGGGGCAGGAGGAGAAGGGGACGACCGAGGATGAGATGGCTGGATGGCATCACGGAATCAATGGACGTGAGTCTGAGTGAACTCCGGGAGTTGGTGATGGACAGGGAGGCCTGGTGTGCTGCGATTCATGCGGTTGCGAAGAGTCAGACACGACTGAGCGACTGAACTGAACAAACTAACTGTTTTTTAAATAATAGATAAGCTTTTATCACTGCCACTGTCCTAACTAGAAAGCTGAGTGACATCAGTTTCATGGCCTCAATAAAAATGGGAGTAATTGTGATATTTACAATGTGATATAGATATCATCATCATCATTTCTTGAACGTCTACTATATAATTATTTGAAGAGTATTCTAATGTCTTAAAATCATAGTCCAAAATTTATTTTAATAACTTTCAACAGCATGCACACCTTCAGTCAGTGCCTAAATAAAGAAATAAAATGGTTTAATAAGATTCCTCCAAACAAACTGGAATTTTATGCTGTAATTACATACAATTTTAAACACTAAATACCAATTAATATTAAATAATATTTCTGGATAGAAGTCATTGAATAATATTCCTTTTTCCAAAGTGCATTTTTACCTGCCTTTTCACTTTCAGAATTAATTCTACCTTAACAACCGAAGTAAGAATATTCAGAGTTTCCATACAATATACCTTAACTCTTAAATATTTAATGGCAAATGGTATTTTAATGTTTAATTTTTAAACCATATCTCCAATAACTTTGAATGCTTTTTTCATATGTTTCAACTAAGAGCAACCATTAACTAAGTTCTATTTATGGTCCAGGTATTATAGATTATGCTTTACAGATAACATAAAATTCTTACAATTCTGTGTGCATGCTGTCATGTCAGACTCTTCAATCCCATGGACTGTAGCCAGCCAGACTCCCTTTTTTATGGCATTCTCCAGGCAAGAATATTGGAGTGGGTTGCATTCCCTTTTCCAGGGCATATTCCTGACCCAGGGGTCAAACCCAGGTCTCCTGCATTGCAGGCGGGTTCTTTACCATCTGAACCAGCAGGGAAGCCCCACAGTTCTATTAATTAGGTACTATCTTAGACTCACTACATCGATCAGGAAACTGAGGAATTAAAAGTTTAAATACTCACCCAACATTACATAAGAATAGGTCTCAGATTTAAACCCAGGCAGTCAAGTTGCAGACTTTATCTTAGTAATAAGCTTCTAAACATGCATACAGTAAAAAGTGATCATGGACTGCTAATGCAGCTTAAGAGCATGACTTAGCTTAACTCTTCAAATGCAAGGCCAGTTTTAGAGGTGGGATAGATTGCCTTCTGTGAGTTTACTTTTAAAAAATAAATGCATATTCATTTTTCATTTTAGGCACAATTTTGATGAACAGACTTACAACTTTAAAAATATACTTTAGTGGACTATAAAAAGTTAAGAAGAAACTGCATATGTTAGATCCTGAACTTCGCAAAATACAGTGCCTCTGTCATATCCAGCCCACAGAATGAGACAGAGATGAGCATACTGTGGAATAGAATGAAACACGTGATAAATAGAGAATGACCAAAAGGAAACATTTACATTTTGTTTCATAAAATTCAAATGACCATGCTATCTGAGAAAATGTCCTTTAGGTTGCAATTCACTGTGGGCTTTCAGAAGACATAGGCTTAGAATGAGAATAAAGGAATATGCAAGAGATCTTTCAAATTATAGATCTATTCAAAAATATTTAAACTGCAACTACTAAAGGTTCCCAAGGAAATATGATAGAGTATTGTTCAAAGGGCTATGACTGAACAACAGAAAAAGGGCAAGAATTTCTGGATCAACTTAAGTCACCATTTCACTTAACATATCAGAACTCTAATGTTTCCCCAAATACTACTGAATAAGGTAGCATGCTATTTGAACCGAATTATTTGATTATTACACCTCATGAAATGGTATGTCGTGTTTAAACTGATGGAGAAAGCAAGAAGTAAGCTAAAATGGTTTTACACATGCAGTTCTGTTTTCCCTCAAGATATACTTAGATATAAGTTATGTACAGCACTGTATAAGTTTAAGGGTCATAGCATAATAATTTGACTTGCAGCATCAATGGCACCCCACTCCAGTACTCTTGCCTGGAAAATCCCATGGACGGAGGAGCCTGGTAGGCCGCAGTCCGTGGGGTCGCTAAGAGTCGGACACGACTGAACGACTTCACTTTCACTTTTCACTTTCACGCATTGGAGAAGGAAATGGCAACCCACTCCAGTGTTCTTGCCTGGAGAATCCCAGGGATGGAGGAGCCTAGTGGGCTGCCGTCTATGGGGTCGCACAGAGTCGGACATGACTGAAGAGATTCAGCAGCAGCAGTATGAAATGATTACCATGATAAGTTTAGTGAACATCTGTCATCTCATGCAAATACAGAATAAAAGAAAATTATTTTTTTCCTTGGGCTGAGCACTCTAGATTTACTTTCTTAACAACTTTCTTATATAATAAACACAGTTAATTATATTAACACCAACAGAATTTTGTATTATATTTAAAGCACTAAATATGATGTCTGTGAAGCTGCTGCTCTTGTTAGATAAAGCTTGAGTTATTAAACGTTTCTTGTGACCATATTAATATTTAATTTTATTGGACCAAAAAAGTCATTAAAGGGAGTTGATCTTATTTATTCATTTCTTTTTGTATGCCTATTTCAGACATGGCATAGGGACTTGCAGAAAATGGACACCTGATAAATATGAATTAATTGATAAACAGTGAAAGGTTTAGAAATAGGCAACTTTGTAACTAAAGACTAAGAAGAATACATAACCATTACTTTGTTTTTTAAAAAGTAATCTAAATGTTGTAAATCATTTACGCCAGTAAACTTTCAAACATTCTTCACAGTAACACCTGGTGTTTTAATCAAAAAAGCCAACATTAAGAAAGAAAAAAAAATCAAATATCTAGGTATACTGACTGTAGTGTAAACTTTGTCCCTGGTGATTTCTTTTTTCATTTAACCTAATTATACTCAGTAGTCTTATTATCATGTTAAAATTTCCCCTAATGAAGAAAGGAAAGTAATCCACCTCTTCTTACTAATTTTCCAAAATAAAATAGGAATGAAAATATATTAAGCCAAGCTAAGCCGTCACAAAGATATCTGATCAGGTCCTACATGGGTTTCACTCAATAACTCTCCAATCACAGCATACATTGACACATTATATCTAAGATTTTCATTTCATTTATGTATTTCTACATAAAAAGAATATTTGTTATATTACTAAAGTTACTGTCCATAACTTTATTTTGACTCAAAATTCTTTACAATTTCTGAATCTGTTAAAAACACCATCAACAGGTTTTTCAGTAAAGTTGAAATCAAACGTTCTTTAAAGCAGCAAAGTGAAATCGTTCTTTTTTCATCCACACATTCATTCATTCATTTTAATTAAAATTTTCTCTGACAAAAGGCTTTTAGAAGGGATTTAAAGTCATAATGCCAAGATTTAATTTGTAATGGATTTCCCTGGTGGCTCACACATTAAACAATCTGCCTTCAATGCAGGAGATCCAAGTTCAGTTCTTAGGTTGGAAGGGTCCCTGGAGAAGGGAATGGCTACACTCTCCATTATTCTTGCCTGGAGAATTCCATGGACAGAGGAGTCTGGCGGACTACAGTTCACAGGGTCACAAAGAATTAGACATAACTGAGCATCTAATACTTACAGTGACCTCTCTCAAGAGCTAGGGTTAAAGAAGTGATTTGTCTAACCAAGCAACAGATAAAAGTTTCCACTGCAGGATCTCAAGTATCCTGTGTGTGTGTGTGTGTGTGTGTGTGTGTTAGTCACTCAGTCATGTTCAACTCTGTGTGACTCCATGAACTGTAGCCCGCTAGGCTTCTCTGTCCATGGAATTCTACAGGCAAGAATACTGGAGTGGATAGCCATTCCCTTCTCCAGTTTCCTAAATGGATCAACTTACCTTTACTTGGCTATAATAAATGAGTCACAAATAAAATAATTTGAGATGGAACAACAGGACACACTTTGTGAGGAGTTTTTGAATTTTTCCCATGTTAATCTGGTAGCATTGAGAGATCCCATCTGTTGGATTATCAAAACATCCATTGGATTATTGGAAAACATGAGAGTTCCAGAAAAATATCTATTTTTGCTTTATTGACTATGTAAAAGCTTTAGACCCTGTGGTTCACCACAAACTGTGGAAAATTCTTAAGGAGATGGGAATGCCAGACCACCTGACCTGCCTCTTGAGAAATCTGTATGCAGGTCAGGAAGCAACAGTTAGAATTGAACATGGAACAACAGACTGATTCTAAATAGGGAAAGGAGTATGTCTAGGCCGTATATCATTACCCTGATTATTTAACTTATATACAGAGTACATCATGAGAAACACTGGAGGGGAGAAGCACAAGCTGGAATAAAGATTGCTGGGAGAAATATCAATAACCCCAGATATGAGATGACACCACTCATGGCAGAAAGCAAAGAAGAGCTAAAGAGCCTCTTGATGAAAGTGGAAGAGGAGAGTGAAAAAGTTGGCTTAAAGCTCAACATTCAGAAAACTAAGATCATGGCATCTGGTCCCATCACTTCATGGCAAATAGATGGGAAAACAGTGGAAATAGTGACACATTTTATTTTGGGGCGCTCCAGAATCACTGCAGATGGTGAGTGCATCCTTGAAATTAAAAGACACTTACTTCTTGGAAGAAAAGTTATGATCAGCATAGCGTATTAAAAAGCAGAGACATTACTTTCCCAGCAAGGGTCCATCTAGTTAAGGCTATGGTTTTTTCAGTAGTCATGTATAGATGTGAGAGTTGGACTCTAAAGAAAGCTGAGCACTGAAGAATTGATGCTTTTGAACTGTGGTGTTGGAGAAGACTCTTGAGAGTCCTCTGGAGTTCAAGAAGATCCAACCAGTCCATTCTCGAGGAAATCAGTCCTGAATATTCATTGGAAGGACTGATGTTGAAGCTGAAACTCCAATACTTTGGCTACCTGATGCGAAGAGCTGAATCATTTGAAAAGACCCTGATGCTGGGAAAGATTGAAGGTGAGAGAAGGGAATGGCAGAGGATGGATGGCATCACCAACTCAAAGGACAGGAGTTTGAGTAAACTCCAGGTGTTGGTGATGACAGGAAGGCCTGGCGTGCTGCAGTCCATGGGATCACAAAGAGTCATACACGACTGAGCGGCTGAACTGTACTGACCTGAGAGATATCGCAAACCCATGAGGCCATTTAATGTTGAATGAAATATACTGGCTTTCTTCACAAATCAGATTTATACAAACTATGTGATAGTGAATGAGTTAAAACAATAAAACAGCTGATATGTTATCTGAAAAGCTGAACTATTCACATTTTTAATGGTCTTTCCTCCAAAATCTCTCTAATGTTAAATTAAAATAAGGGGATAAAGATCATTAATTATTTCTCTCCTGGGCTTAGAAAAGTTACATTTTATGAGTTTTTTTTTTTTTTTATCATTAAAAAGGTTTTCTTGGTAATAATAAATGTGTCCCTCCTATTTTTACAACTTATACTCAGTCTTCATCATATAAAAAAGAGGAGGAAGATTTCCCAACTCCCAAACCCACAGACTGTAAGACATGTCTGATTTTTACACTCCATGGATGGTAACCCACCAGGCTCTTCTGTCTATGGGATTTCCCAGGCAATTCTGGAGTGGGCTGCCATTTCCTTCTCCAGGGGAACTTCCTGACCCAGGGATTAAACTCTGGTCTCCTGCATTGGCTGGCAGATTCTTTACCACTGAGCCTCCTGGGAAGCCCCAGATTTTCCAACACACTGTGTTAAAAGAGTATTGCAGATGTTTTAATTTTACTGACATATCTTTTGTCATCAACACACACACACACACACACACACACACACAAACACTAAACTGTTGGAGTAGAGAAGGAAATGGAAACTTAACAAGTAAGTCAGAGTACAGGTCTCTTTCTTGCAGGGAAAGATCAAGTCTCAATCATCTTTAAATATATCTCATAGCACATAACTAAACCAAACTTGAAACCACAAAACTTAGAGGGAAAACCAGAAATTTCTATAAAACACTATAAATATATGACAAGTAGAATTAAAATTATTGTTTTCAAAGAAACAGCACTTTGATTCCTCTAAATATGCCCCGTCTATTTTGTTCACATTTTTATGAGTTGGTCAAAAAGGATATAATCTTATTTTTATTTCGTGTGTTGATCAAATTTATTTGGCATTGTTTTCTTAAGAATTCTAGAGGTTAATCAAAAGAAGGTGGCACAACTAGTTTTATATATATTTTGAAAACCACAAAGACGAAATGGAAAATATAAATGAAAAATAATATTGTAGATAAAATAAAATGAGAAGAAAACTAAAAATAAAACATATGATGGTCAAATAAGAAATACAAACCTAATTTTTAAACCACAGACAGTGACCATGTTGACAATTCAGTATATCAATTACCTTATTTTTCTTAAAATAAGTTTCATTTAATTCATATTAATTTAAGGCAAAGGTCCATGAATGGGAATACAATGTAGAAAAGATCAGTAATTAGACAGAGGGACAAAACAGTCTATGAAATCAAATGAATTATTAAAGAAGACTATAATGACATAAGCAGCATAAAATCAACATAAAATTAATCAATGCATTTACTCTGAATTTGGATCACTCCAAGTCACTAGAGTTCATTCATGCAGAAAGAAAACTGGGAAGATAAGAATTTCCACTAATATGGAAAAATAAATGAGATATTCACTTCTTAAGATCTAAGTTTAACTCTCAGAAAAAGCAGAATAAATATAAAAAGTATTAAAAATACTCTGAATATTGTGTAAGATTTTTTTATTAATAACCCTCACTCCCTTCTTTTCACTTTTTTCAACATTTAATATTTTATTATACCAGAAAGCAAAATAAATTATGCAATGAACCTACTGAAGTTTGAAAAAACTCTTAAATTTGAGAAAAAATAAGCTTATGCAAAGAGAGAACTCCATGAACATTACATTTTCAGGCAAAGTATCTTCATAAGATATGCAGTGACCACTTGTAACTTTCAGTCAGTGTAAAAGTATAACAGATATAACACATCATTCACCTCACTAGAAAAAATGATGAACTTGTGAGATTTTTCTTATTAGATTATATTTATGATCAAAACTGTTTTGACACAGGACAGAAATGTACATAGAAGGAAGAAAAGTGTATAACTGATCTTAAGAAACAATAAACATTATTTTCTCAAAACCTGGTATTTCTGCCTGTCAATGATAATAATTTTACTGATACAAGTTAGTGAAAAATACATTGTTACTTATACAGATACCATTTCTTATTGTTACTATTTGGTGAATAATTACACATTTATATGAATAAAAAAGAAGGTGCAATTAGCTTTCTTTTTAAGAATATGTGATGCCTAACTAGAAATAGACATAAATTATTATAAATTATAAACTATCTATAAGAACATTACTTATCATTTTACTAGCTTCATTACAGACAAAGGTTTGGAAGAGGAAAATGTAAACTTAAAATAATTTTAAATATGTATGAATGCACCAACCTGGGAGAGTGCTCTCGCCAAATACCTGGTCACCTGAGCTGCACGGACCTGGGAAGGGCACAAAATGCAGACCCAACTGAGTCTGTGCCTTTGTGGAGTACCTGAGAGCCTGTACCTGAGCAACTTAAACCTGGAAGGTGCATGCAACCCAGGGTCCGCTTTAGACAGTTCCCCCACAGAGCAATCTGGAGCCTGAGCAGTGTAGACTGAGAAAACACACATTCTGTGAGTGAGCAGGGGTAAACCCAGTGTGGCCTGGACACTGCGATCAGTGCCCACACACGCCAGTGTATTTGTTTGCAGTGTTCCTCCCTACCAACAGCACAACTGAGCAAGTGAGCTTAAATAAGTGACCACCTCCGCCCTCGTGTATAAGGGTGGAAATTAGAAACTGAAGAAACTTGCAAACAGAGGAAGCCAAAATAAACAAAGATGAGGGAACCACTTTGGAAGTGATAGGTGCAGCAGATTAAAACCCTGTAGCTAGCATTGACTATATTGGAAGGGTCCTATAGCCCTTGAGAAGTATAAGCTGGAACAAGGAAACTTCTGAAACTGAACTGACCCCACACTGCCCTCAACAGCTCCAGAGAAATTCCTAGATATATTTCACTATTACATTTTTAAATTTTTCTATTTTTAAGTTCTTTATTACTCCTTTAATTTTCATTTCTACAACCTACTATAAAATCACTGTGGATGGTGAATTGCAGCCATGAAATTAAAAGATGCTTACTTCTTGGAAGGAAAGTTATGACCAACCTAGATAGCATATTCAAAAGCAGAGACATTACTTTGACAACAAACGTCAGTCTAGTCAAGGCTATGGTTTTTCCAGTGGTCAGGTATGGATGTGAGAATTGGGCTGTGAAAAAGGCTGAGTGCCGAATAATTGATGCTTTTGAACTGTGATGTTGGAGAAGACTCTTGAAAGTCCCTTGGCCTGGAAGGAGATCCAACCAGTCCATCCTAAAGGAGATCAGTCCTGGGTGTTCATTGGAAGGACTGATGCTAAAGCTAAGACTTCAATACTTTGGCCACCTCATGCAAAGAGTTAACTCATTGGGAAACGACTCTGATGCTAGGAGGGAATGGGGGCAGGAGGAGAATGGGACGACAGAGGATGAGATGGCTGGATGGCATCAGTGACTTGATGGACATGAGTTTGAGTGAACTCCAGAAGTTGGTGATGGACAGGGAAGCCTGGTGTACTGTGATTCATGGGGTCGCAAAGAGTCAGACCCGACTGAGTGACTGAACTAAACTGAACTGATTACCTTGGAAAAAAAAAAAAAAAACTATTTTTAAAGCAAATTGCATATATATATATACTTTTATAATTTTTTTCTTGTTTTTAATATTGCATTTTTGAGAGTCTAACCTCTACTCTAGATTTTCAATCTTTGCTCTTTGGTATTTGTAATCAATTTTTTTACCTTTAGGAATCGAATCTTCAGTACCCATTTTTACATAGGAGTGTGATTACTGGCTTGGTTGCTCTCTCCCCTTTTGAGTCTCCTTTTTCTCCCCCATGTCACCTGTATCTCCTCCCTCCCGCTTCTCTTCTCTACCTAACTCTGTGAATCTCTGGGTGTTCCAGGCTGTGAGAACACTTAGGGCACTGATTACTGGCTAGATCTTTTCTCTCCTTTTGACTCCCTCTCTTCTCTGCCTGGTCACCTCTGTCTCCTTTCTCCTTCTCATCTTCTCTATGAAACTTTGTGAACCTCTCTGAGCATTCCAGATGGTGGAGAGCACATAGGGAATTGATTACTAGCTAGATTGCTCTCTCACTTTTTGATTCCTCATCTTCTCTTCCTGGTTCCCTCTATCTCCCTTCTCCCTCTTCTTTTTCCATGTAACTCTGTGAACCTCTCTAGGTGTCCCTCACTGTGGAGAATCTTTTCACCATTAACCTAGTTGTTTTATCATTGGTACTGTATGGATGAAGAAGTCTTGAGGCTATTGTAAAAATAAGGCTGAAAGCCAGAGGCAGGAGGCTTAAATCCAAAACTTGAGCAAAGCAGAAATCTCCTGACTCCAGGGAACAGTAATCAGCAAGAATTCATCCAAAAGCCTTCATACCTACACTGAAACCAAGGTCCACCCAAGAGCCAACAAATTTCAAAGCAAGATATACCAAGCTAATTCTCCAACAACACAGGAACATAAGCCTGAGCATTAAAATACAGGAGGCCAAAAGTCACACCAAACATAAATACCTCAAAACATACTACTGGACACTTCTTTGCACTCCAGAGAGAAAAGATCCAGCTCTACCCACCAGAGCATTGTCTCAATCTTCCCTTACCAGGAAACCTTGACAAGCCACTCGTCCAACTCCATCCACAGGGAGGAACCTCCACAATAAAGAGGAACCACAAACTTCCCGCATAGAGAAAGGTGACACCAAACAGAAATCTAAACAAGATGAAAAGGCAGAAAAATACTCAGGAGGTAAAGGAACGTAATAAATATCCACCAAACCAAACAAAAGAGGAGGAGATTAGGGAATCTACCTGAAAAAGATTTCAGAATGATGATAGTAAATGATCCAAAATCTTGAAAACAAAACAGAGTTACAGTAAATAGTCTGGAGACAAGGATTGAGAAGATGCAACAAATGTTTAACAAGGACCTAGAAGAAATAAAAGATTCAGTCATAATGAATAGTGCAATAACTGAGATCAAAAGCACTCTGGAGAGAACCAACAGAATAACTGAGGCAGAAGATAGGATAAGTGAGATGGAAGATAGAATGGTGGAAATAAATGAAGCAGAGAGGAAAAAAGAAAAAAGAATTTAAAGAAATGAGAAAAACCTCAGAGACCTCTGAGACAATGTTAAACACTCCAACATTTGATTCATAGGAGTCTCAGAAGAAGACAAAAATAAAGGACATGAGAAAATACTTGAGAAGATATTAGTTGAAAACATCCCTAAAATGGGGAAAGAAATAGTCACCCAAGTCCAAGAAACCCAGAGAGTCCCAAACAGGATAAATCCAAGGTGAAACATCCCAAGACACATATTAATCAAATTAATGAAGATCAAACACAAAGAACAAATATTAAAAGCAGCAAGGGAAAAACAACAAACAACACCAAGGGGATTCCCATAAGGATAACAGCTGATGTTTCAGTAGAAACTCTTCAGGCCAGAAGGGATTGGCAGGACATATTTAAAGTGATGAAAGAGAAAAACCTACAACCCAGATTACTGTACCCAGCAAGGATCTCATTCAAATATGAAGGAGAAATCAACAGCTTTACAGACAAGCAAAAGCTGAGAGAATTCAGCACCACCAAACTAGTTCTTCAACAAATGCTAAAGGATCTTCTCTAGACAGGAAACACAGAAAAGGTGTACAAACTCGAACCCAAAACAAAAACTAAATGGCAATGGGATCATGATAAGTCACTTCAGTCGTGTCTGACTCTGTGCAACCCCATAGATGGCAGCCCACCAGGCTCCTCCATCCCTGGGATTCTCCAGGCAAGAACACTGGAGTGGGTTGCCATGTCCTTCTCCAATGCATGAAAGTGAAGAGTGAAAGTCAAGTCACTCAGACGTGTCTGACTCTTAGCAACCCCATGGACTGTAGCCTATCAGGCTCCTCCAACCATGGGATTTTCCAGGCAAAAATACTGGAGTGGGTCGCCATTGCCTTATCAATAATTACCTAAAATAAATGGATTGAATTCCCCAACCAAAAGACAAAGACTGGCTGAATGGATAAAAAAACAAGATCCCTATATATGCTGTCTACAAGAGACCCACCTTGAAACAAGGGACACATACAGACTGAAAATGAAGGGCTGTAAAAAGATAATTCATGCAAATAGAGACCAAAAGGAAGCAGGAGAAGCAACACTCATATAAGATAAAATAGTATTTGAAATAAAGGCCATGAAAAGAGACATAGAAGGACACTACATAATGATCAAAGGATTAATCCAAGAAGATATAACAGTTATAAATATATATGCACTCCACATAGAAGCACCAAAATATGTAAGGCAAATGCTAACAAGTATGAAAGGGGAAATTAACAATAACACAATAATAGTGGGAGACTTTAATACCCCACTCACACCCATGGATAAATCAACTAAACAGAAAATTAGCAAGGAAACACAAACTTTAAATGATGCAATGGACCAGTTAGACCTAATTGATATCTATAGGACATTTCACCACAAAACAATGAGTTTCACCTTTTTCTCAAGTGCACACAGAATATCATCTCCAGAATAGATCACATCCTGGGCCATAAATCTAGCCTTGGTAAATTCAAACAAAGTGAAATCATTTCAAGCCTCTTTTCTGATCACAATGCGATGACATTAGATGTCAACGACAGGGGGAAAAAATCTAGTAAAAATGAAAACGTAGGGAGGCTAAAAAACATGCTTCTGAATAACCAAAAAAATCACAGAAGAAATAAAAAAAAAATCAAAATATATATAGAAATGAATGAAAATGAAAACACAACAATTCAAAACCTATGGGATTCAGCAAAAGCAGTGCTAAGGGGAAGGTTCATAGCAATACAAGCTTACCTCAAGAAACAAGAAAAAAAATCAAATAATTAACCTAACTCTACATCTAAAGCTAATAGAAAAAGAAGAAATGAAGAACCCCAGGTTAGTAGAAAGAAAGAAATCATAAAAATTAGGGCAGAAATAAATGAGAAAGAAACAAAATGACCATAGCAAAAATAAAAAAGCTAAAAGCTGGTTCATTGAGAAGATAAATAAAATAGGCAAATCATTAATCAGACTCATTAAGAAAAGGAAAAAGACGGTGAAGAATCAAATCAACAAAATTCAAAATGAAAATGGAGAAATCACAACAGACAACACAGAAATACAAAGGATCATAAGAAACTACTATCAGCAACTACATGCCAATAAAATGGACAACTTGGAAGAAATGACCAAATTCTTAGAAAAGTATAACTTTCCAAAAGTATACCAGGAAAAATAGAAAATCTTAACAGAACTATCATAAGCATGAAAATCTAAACTGTAATCAGAAATCTTCCAACAAACAAAAGCCCAGGAAAAGATGGACTCACAGTTAAATTCTACCAAAAATTTAGATAAAAGTTATGATCTATCCTACTCAAACCCTTCCAGAAAATTGCAAAGGAAGGTAAACTGCCAAACACATTAAATGAGGCCACCATCACCCTAATACCAAAACCAGTCAAACATGTCACACACAAAAAAGAAAACTATAGGCCAATATCACTGATGAACATAGATGCAAAAATCCTTAACAAAACTTTAGCAAACAGAACTCAATAATATATTTAAAAGATCAGACATCATGACCAAGTGGGTTTCATACCAGGGATGCAAGGATTCTTCAATATTAGCAAATCAATCAATGTGATATGCCACATTAACAAATTGAAATATAAAAACCATATGATTATCTCAATAGATGCAGAAAAAGTCTTTGACAAAATTCCATATCCATTTACAATAAAAATCCTCCAGAAAGCAGGCATAAATGGAACATACCTCAACATAATAAAAGCCATTTATGATAAACCCACAGCAAACATTATCTTCAATGGTGAAAAACTGAAAGCATTTCCTCTAAAGGCAGGAACAAGACAAGGGTTCCAACTCTCACCACTCTATTCAACATAGTTTTGGAAGTTTTAGCCACACCAATCAGAGAAGAAAAATAAATAAAAGGAATCCAAATTGGAAAAAAGAAGTAAAACTCTCACTGTTTGCAGATGACATGATCCTCTACATAGAAAACTCTAATGACACCACCAGAAAATTACTAGAGCCAATCAATGAATACAGAAAAGTTTCAGAATATGAAATTAAAACTCAGAAATCCCTTGCATTCCTATCACTAACAATGAGAAAACAGGAAGGGAAATTAAGATAACAATTCCATTCATTATTGTAATGAAAAGAATAAAATACATATGAATAAATCTACCTAAGTGAAATGAATTGCCAGGCCAGGTTTGATGCAGGATGCAGGATGCTTGGGACTGATGCCCAGGGATAATCCAGAGAGAGGGTGTGAGGCGGGAGGAGGGAGGTTGGTGTCGGGATTGGGAGTTGATGTACACTCGTGGCTGATTCATGTCGATGTGTAGCAAAACGAATACAATATTGTAAAGCAAAACAAACTAAAAAATAAAAATTAATTAAAGAAAAAAAAAGAAACAAAAGACCTATATATAGAAAACTATAAAACACCAATGAAAGAAATCAAAGATGACACAAATGGATGGAGAAATATACCATGTTCAAGGATCAAGAGAATCAATATAGTGAAAATGAGTACACTACCCAAAGCAATCTATAGATTCAATGCAATCCCTATCAGGCTACCAAGAGTATTTTTCACAGAACTAGAACAAATAATTCCACAATTTGTATGGAAATACAAAAACTCACAAATAGCTAAAGCAATCTGGAGAAAGAAGTATGGAACTTGAGGAATCAACCTTCCTGACTTCAGACTATACTACAAAGCTACAATCATCAAGAGAGTACGGTACTGGCACAAAGACAGAAATATTGATCAGTGGAACAAAATAGAAAGCCCAGAGATAAATCCACACACCTATGTAAACTTTATCTTTGACAAAGGAGGCAAGAATATACAATGGAGAAGAGACGATCTGTTTAACAAGTGGTACTGGGAAAACTGGTCAACCACTTGTAAAAAAGAATGAAAATAGAACACTTTCTAACATCATACACAAAATAAACTCAAAATGGATTACAGATCTACACATAAGACCAGAAACTGTAAAACTCCTAGAGGAAAACATAGGCAAAACACTCTCTGACATAAATTATAGCAGGATCCTCTACGACCCACCTCCCAGAAAAATGGAAATAAAAGCAAAAATAAACAAATGGGACTTAATTAAAATTAAAAGCTTTTGCACAACAAAGAAAATTATCAGCAAGATGAAAAGACAGCCTTCAGAATGGGATAAAATAATAGCAAATGAAGCAACTGACAAACAACTAATCTCAAAAATATACAAGCAACACCTGCAACTCAATTCCAGAAAAGTAAACGACCTAACCAGATAATCATGATGATGTGATGACTAATCTAGAGCCAGACATCTTGGAATGTGAAGTCAAGTGGGCCTTAGAAAGCATCACTATGAACAAAGCTAGTGGAGGTGATGGAATTCCAGTTGAGCTGTTTCAAATCCTAAAAGATGATGCTGTGAAAGTGTTCCACTCAATATGCCAGCAAATCTGGAAAACTCAGCAGTAGCCACAGGACTGGAAAAGGTCAGTTTTCATTCCAATTCCAAAGAAAGGCAATGCCAAAGAATGTTCAAACTACCGCACAATTGCACTCATCTCACATGCTAGTAAAGTAATGCTCAAAATTCTCCAAGCCAGACTTCAGCAATACGTGAACCGTGAACTCCCTGATGTTCAAGCTGGTTTTAGAAAAGGCAGAGGAACCAGAGAT
>SJXQ01006486.1:66937-79454 GCA_006408695.1 Aepyceros melampus
AATCTGTTCTTTACATCTGTGAATCTTTTGCTTTCTCGCATATAGGATCATCATTACCATCTTTCTAAATTCCCCATATATGCGTTAGTACACTGTATTGGTATTTATCTTTCTGACTTACTTCACTCTGTATAATAGGCTCCAGTTTCATCTACCTCATTAGAACTGATTGAAATGCATTCTTTTTAATAGCTGAGTAGGAAGAAAAGTTATGAGCAACCTAGATAGCATATTCAAAAGCAGAGACATTACTTTGTAGACTAAGGTCCGTCTGGTCAAGGCTATGGCTTTTCCTGTGGTCATGTATGGATGTGAGAGTTGGACTGTGAAGAAGGCAGAGGGCCGAAGAATTTGTGCTTTTGAAGTGTGGTGTTGGAGAAGACTCTTGAGAGTCCCTTGGACTGCAAGGAGATCCAACCAGTCCACTCTGAAGGAGATCAACCCTGGGATTTCTTTGGAAGGAATGATGCTGAAGCTGAAGCTCCAGTACTTTGGCCACCTCATGCGAAGAGTTGACTCATTGGAAAAGACCCTGATGCTGGGAGGGACTGAGGGCCGGAGGAGAAGGGGACGACAGAGGATGAGATGGCTGGATGGCATCACAGAGTCAATGGACGTGAGTCTGAGTGACCTCCGGGAGTTGGTGATGGACAGGGAGGCCTGGCGTGCTGCGATTCATGGGGTCGCAAAGAGTCGGACATGACTGAGCAACTGAACTGAACTGAACTGAACTGAATCAAAAAATGAGCCAAAGAACTAAACAGACATTTTTCCAAAGAAGACCTACAGATGGCTAACAAACACATGAAAAGATGCTCAACATCCCTCATTATCAAAGAAATGCAAATCACAACCACATGAGGTACCATCTCACAATGGTCAGAATGACTGCTATCCAAAAGTCTACAAACAATAAATGCTGGAGATGGGGTGGAGAAAAGGAAACCCTCTTACAGTTTTGGTGGGAATGCAAACTAGTACAGCCACTATGGAGAACAGTGTGGAGATTCCTTAAAAAACTGGAAATAGAACTGCTATATGACCCAGCAATCCCACTGCTGGGCATACACACTGAGGAAACCAGAACTGAAAGAGACAGAGGTACCCCAATATTCATCACAACACTGTTTACAATAGACAGGACATGGAAGCAACCTAGATGTCTATTGGCAGACAAATGGATAAAACTGGTTCATATACACAATGGAATATTCAGTTCAGTTCAGTTCAGTCGCTCACTTGTGTCTGACTCTTTGAAACCCCATGAATTGCAGCACGCCAGGCCTCCCTGTCCATCACCAACCCCCGGAGTTCACTCAGACTCACATCCATCGAGTCAGTGATACCATCCAGCCATCTCATCTTCTGTCGTCCCCTTCTCCTCCTGCCACCAATCCCTCCCAGCATCAAAGGCTTTTCCAATGAGTCAACTCTTCGCATGAGGTGGCCAAAGTACTGGAGCTTCAGCTTCAGCATCATTCCTTCCAAAGAAATCCCAGGGTTGACCTCCTTCAGAGTGGACTGGTTGGATCTCCTTGCAGTCCAAGGGACTCTCAAGAGTCTTCTCCAACACCACACTTCAAAAGCACAAATTCTTCGGCCCTCTGCCTTCTTCACAGTCCAACTCTCACATCCATACATGACCACAGGAAAAGCCATAGCCTTGACCAGACGGACCTTAGTCGACAAAGTAATGTCTCTGCTTTTGAATATGCTATCTAGGTTGCTCATAACTTTTCTTCCTACTCAGCTATTAAAAAGAATGCATTTCAATCAGTTCTAATGAGGTAGATGAAACTGGAGCCTATTATACAGAGTGAAGTAAGTCAGAAAGATAAATACCAATACAGTGTACTAACGCATATATGGGGAATTTAGAAAGATGGTAATGATGATCCTATATGCGAGAAAGCAAAAGATTCACAGATGTAAAGAACAGATTTTTGGACTCTGTAGGAGAAGGTTAGGGTGGGATGATTTGAGAGAATAATATTGAAACATCTATATTGTCATATGGGAAATAGATCACCAGTCCAGGTTCAAGGCATGAGACAGAGTGCTCAGGGGTGGTGCACTGGGATGACCCAGAGGGATGGGATGGTGAGGGAGGTAGGAGGGGGTTTCAGGATGGGGAACACATGTACACGCATAGATGTTTCATGTCATTGTGTTGCAAAAAAAACCCTACAATATTGTAAAGTAATTAGCTTCAATTGAAATAAATTAATATAAATAAATAAATATGCATGCATGTGTGAATGCTAAGTCACTTCAGTTGTATCAGACTCTGTGTGATCCTATGGACTGTAACATACAAGGCACATGGTATAATTAGAGGCTTAGTTTACACATATGGCACATGGATAAAACAGTCATCTGAGATTATCAGTGCCAACATGATTGTGATTTAGAATATTTTCTCTGACTGGACTTTCTGCAGATGATACAGAAGAGAAATAGTTTTACCCATTTATATATTCATTCCTTTAATTATTCTTATTGATGGTATGAACTGAACTCCCATATTGTTTTAAACGTCCCTGGTGGCTCAGACAGTAAAGAATCTGCTTGCGATGCTGGAGACCAGATTTTAATCCCTGTGTCAGGAAGATCCCCTGGAGAAGGAAATGGCAACATACGCCAATATTCTTGTCCGGGAAATTCGATGGTTAGAGGAGCTGGCGGGCTACAGTCCATGAAGTCCTCAGTCAGACATGACTGAGCATGTGTGCACACAGACACACACAAATGCTTTAGTATAAACAGTATGGAATCTCTTTGATTGCCGTCTCAAAGACTTGGACATGACTAAATGACTAACACTTTTACTTTCACTTTCACTGTTCTAGGAATAGTGTAAGGCACTGGGATGCATATGTTATCAGTCCTGGTCCTCTACGAATCAGATTTAAATTGGAGTTAGAAGGGCAAGAAGTTTCTGGGAGAAAAGCACTAGGGAAAGACGAATGAGAAAGGATACAGAAGGCAGGGAAAGTTTTTAATGTTTGATAAAGGTCTGGTCTCTGTGAAAGAAGAAAGAAAAAGGAGGAAAACGGAAGAATCAAAATGCAATGCAATTCAGCTAAGAGACCAAAAAAAAAAAAAAAAAAAAAAGGAAAGAAAAGAAATTCAGAAAGATTGATAGCCTCAGAATGAAGACTGCCCATTAGAAGAACCGATTCAGGTAGGCATGGCTTTGCTCTGGTACACATTACAATCGGTCATGGAGGAGAGCAGCCTGGAAGAAAATGGCTTTGACATGGATGCTACATTGATCCCAGAGTTGCAGCATTTGGACGCTTTATAGCAACTACACAGCAGGTTCTCCTTTGAAGGTATATATGAAATAAGTCTCCAAGGTTATCACAAATGTCAAAAACACACTTTCAGCTCATAAGTTCACAGTATAGTAAGGGCAGCAGATCAGTAATTATATTATAAACACATATATAATATGCACTATAGAAGGATACTTTGGGAATAAATTGAAAGGATGCCTAAACAAGATGAAAGATGGTGGTATATTTTTGAAAGTTTTCTACTGAGGGAAAGGAAAGACTTTGACAAGCAGCCTCAACAATATACACAAAGGATGCAACACCATAAAAAAAGAATGAAATAATGTCATTTGCAGCTTTAAGAATGAATATAGAGAATATAATACTAAACTTAAATCCAAAGACAAATATCATATGATATAACATATGTGGAATGTAAAATATGACACAAATGAACTAACCTACAATTCAGGAACAGGCTCACAGACATAAAGAACAGACTTGTGGTTATTAAGGGGGATAAGGATGAGGACGTGTTGAAATAGGAGTTTGGAATAAGCAGATGCAAACTATTATCTAAAGAATGTGTAAACAACAGGGTTCTACTGTATAGCAGAGGGAACTATATTCAACATTCTATAATTAACCATAATGGAAAAGAATATGAAGAATAATTATAATTTTATTGTATACACACACACACACACACACACACACACATATAATCATTGAATCACTGGCTGTACAATGGAAACACATAGAATTGTAAACAACTAAATATTCTTCAATTAAAACAATTAAAAACTTAAAAAAAGGCTGGATGCTTCCCTGGTGTCCAGTGATTAAGAATTGGCCTTCCAACGCAGGGGACTTGGGTTCAATCTCTGTTCTGGGAAGATTCCACATGCTGCAAGGCAGCTGAGCCTGTGCACTCTAATGTATTCTTCCAGTAATAGTACCCTATTTCTATCTTCTTTCATCTAATTTAGGATTGTGAAAATGACATGTTTTACAACTGACTATTTTACAACTCATTTCTCATTCAAGGGCACGATAGTGATACATTAATATAAAGCTAGAAGGAAACTTTTTGATTCATAAAATCACCCACCATTATGATCTGACCCTGAGGAAATGTGAAATTTGTGGTTTCTTTGAAAATGCTCTACCATCTCTGAGTGCAAGTCAGAATATGCCCTCAGAACTGTCAGTATGTTCTTGAGCACAAAGGTCTCAACTTGGAACACTGGATGCAAGTACTGATTATATTGCCAAGTGTCTAAAGGTAAACATGTTAATTTTATACAAATCTATTATCTAACATTTTTAAGGACAAAACCTTTGGCCTTTCTATCATTAAAGCAACATGAAGTTTCTTTTATTATCTATCACACTAATAATGTTCTAAATATATATAGTATATTATATATTATATACTATGTCTATAGTATACTCCCTTCAAGAAAAAAGACAACTAAAATTCATGCTTTTAATAAGTCTACATAAATATTTACCATCTTTATAACCTTATCTGCTTTTGTTTTACAGGTTTCAATAATGATTGCCTGTCCTAAGACATGGGCTTCCCAAGTAGCGCTAGTGGTTAAGAACACGCCTGTTAATGCAGAAGACATAAGAGATTCAGGTTCGATCCCTGGGTCAGGAAGATCCACTGGAGGAGGGCATGGCAAACCTCATGGACAGAAAATTCTGGCTATAGTCCATAGGATTGCAAGGAGTTGGACATGACTGAAACAACTTAGCACACACACACTTTTAAGATACACATAATGCTGTTCAAATTTATAAATATAATAAAAATGACAATTGATCTTCCTCCTACTATTGAGACAAAAGATTTTATAATGATCCTTGTGTTCCCTAGAGGACTGCTGCTGCTGCTGCTGCTGCTGCTGACCGGGTTACATTATAAAGTCTTGACTGATTTTTAGACAAGGAAAATCCTGGCACAAATCTCATTCTGAAAGGGAGAAGTATAAATAACATACACCTGATTAATATTTGAAACAACAGTTCACAACCAACTCTTGTTGTTTGTTGGTTGTTAATATGCACTGCATAACACTAACTTCAGTGCCATTACACTGCAAAATATAGAAATTCCTCTTTTTGTCTTTCATAGCCAATATGAAAGTAGAAGCTATAACAAGTTTTATGACAGTAGATTTAACAACGAGATCTTTAATCTGTAAGAAGGAATCACATTACCAAATTTAATGCAGCTTATCTTTAGTTCCTTATCTTTATTTTTATTTTTTTTTGTTTTCTCTATAGATAGTATATTCAAAAGCAGAGACATTACTTTGCCAACAAAGGTCCATTTAGTCAAGGCTATGGTTTTTCCAGTGGTCATGTATGGATGTGAGAGTTGGACTGTGAAGAAGGCTGAGGGCAGAAGAATTGATGCCTTTGAACTGTGGTATTGGAGAAGACTCTTGAGAGTCCCTTGGACTGCAAGGAGATCCAACCAGTCCGTTCTGAAGGAGATCAGCTCTGGGATTTCTTTGGAAGGAATGATGCTAAAGCTGAAACTCTAGTACTTTGGCCACCTCATGCTAAGAGTTGACTCATTGGAAAAGACTCTGATGCTGGGAGGGAATGGGGACAGGAGGAGAAGGGGACGACCGAGGATGAGATGGCTGGATGGTGTCACTGACTCCATGGGCATGGGTCTGGGTGAACTCCGGGAGTTTGTGATGGACAGGGAGGCCTGGTCTGCTGCGATTCATGGGGTCGCAAAGAGTCGGACACGACTGAGCGACTGAACTGAACTGACCAAAAAACATAATGTCTTGATCTAGAGATGATTTGTTCACATTTGAAATGGGACTACTTTTTAGAGACATAGATTTTAAGCATTCTATTTTTAAAAGCAAAAATAATTCAGCATTTTGCACAGCATATAAAGTATTATTTCACATTAATTTCATCATGTTTAAAATATCCTTCATAAAAATACAAATCTAATTCTCTTTTCAGGTTTTCAAGTCCCCTCAAATTATTTTTTTAATTCCATAAGAAGTATTCTCTTCTCTTTAAGATAAATAACTGTTTTCACCTAAGTTAAATAAAAGTGAATGGGGGGTCAAAAGCTGCACATACCTGGGATATGATCTGGTAAGGTGTAATTGTGTTTCCTTGCATCTCTGTATTCTTCTTCAGAAAACAGAGAGGTCAATGACGACATGGCATCTCTGTTTGTACATTCTGTAAATTCTTTATAGATACTCATTTCAATCTGCATCTTGGCATCGAAAGTCTGTCTGCGCAGGTGCAGCCTACGCTCATCAAAGTTTCCGCACAACTGGATCCTCTCACATCTTCAGTGCACAGGGATTCTTGGGCTTTCTGACTAACTGTTAAAGACAAAGGGTTTATTCTGTCCTCCAGACACAGCTGGGCTGTAGGCAGTTCTAGTTCAGACTGTTTCTCGTCTTCACAGTTGAGGGGCAGCTGCCTTGGCAATGGTGGCAGGGTGACCTCTGGGTCACAGCCTTGGGGAAGAGTAATGGTTGGAGGCATCAGGCCCAGATCTTTCTCCTCATCCTCGACCAGGGAATGCTGCAACTCGATGGATTCCAGCTCCAGGAACTCTTTGGACTCATCGTCAGGAGAAAGTGGTACCTCAAGAGAATTCAGTTCCAGGACCTCATTTGCTTCAGTGGTATGTAGTAGGAATGTGTTAAATCCTGACATTGGGTACTTATCATCACACTTTGCTTTGTCACCGAATAGGCCCTTGACTTTTTCTTCCAGCAACTCAGTCCCAATCTTATCTTTGCCTAGGTTTTCAAAAGCTTCAAAAATGTTATCAGTTTTGGGGTCATAGCATTTACCTGGTTGCGTTTCAAGGATGTTTAAGTCTTTGTTGAGTCTTTCCAAGAGCTCAGCTGTCTGGGATTCAACATGGAGTATTCTCTCTTGTCCAGGTTTACTGCTTGATTTCTGAAGTCCAACATCAGGACTGGGGAACCCGAGAGCTCCCTTTATTTCTGCATCATTTTTTTCATACCTCAGATCACTGCTACTCATACCAATCTTAGAATATTTCTTCATTTTCTCACTAATGCTTTCACCTTTGCTTTTCAAGTCAACGATGGCTAAAGGGATATCACAAACGTCCCTTTTGATGTCTAATATTGTTATCTCCAACACATCTTCTGTGACTATTTCGTAAAAATAGTCACATCCCTCACGGGGGCATGCACCCTGTGAAATATTAAATCCTGAGAGGCAACATGGAAAGGCTTGCATGGGCACGGCCAGAAGCTCAGAAGGGATGTTCCAGAGTGCTTTTGGGTCCACGGAGTCTTCATGTTTCCAAAGTCCACAAGCCTGATGGACACAAGATAATCTTCACAAATACCGGTGACAAGGGCCCTATAATAATGCCCATCTTCTCTGTATCTCACTATGCAAGGATCTCCAATACGAGGGCAGTGGATACGACTTCTCTGATCTGTCACCTGCTCTCCCGCAATCTGTACTTCCACTTCTAAATGCTGAAGTTTATTGGTATCCGCAAACTGACACCAAAAATATTCAGGTCCATCAATTACCATGGCATAAGCTCTTATCGTCTTCATCTTTGGATTATACCAGTTAAGAAACACAGAAGTATCTACATCTGGTTTTCTGACCAATGTGGAACAGGCCCCTTGGACTATCTGGGTAGAAAATCCTAGTTGAGATTTTTCACTGAATGCATATCTGCTCACCATATCTTCGGCTATGATCCCATGTTCATCAGCAAGAGTAACTTCCCATTTGTCTTGAAACTGAACAAATTCGCATCTTATTTGAGCCTCATCTGTCCTTTGGGAAAAGTAATGCATCACTTCCTCATGGTTTAAAATCCCAGGAACCCCAAATCCCTTTAAGGAACAGGGAACGCACAGTCCTGGTAACAGCGCGTTAACACAGTCAAGTTTGCCTATTTTGTTTGTGTGGACCACAGAGACATTGCCATAATCTATAAACTGCACAGAGAGAAGGTCATTGGGTTGTGGTTCCTTGACCACAGCACGATACCATAAATTGTCTTCTGGGAAAACAGCACATATTACATCTCCTCTTTGCAAAGGTGGGCCTGCATAATATTCAGGCCTTGTTCTAGGATCATTTAACCTCTCTGAAAGACGATCAATTTCAGCCTCATCTTCTGTTAGTTGAACGTAAAAGTCTGAAGGGTCATTTATATGAGAAACATACACAGTTGTTTTAAATCCAGGCATTATGGCCTTCTTAGGGAACTCAGAAATTTTTAGAGGCAAACCTTTGCCACATGAGTCTCTTAGTTTTCTCTCTGAAAGAGAGGCTTCTAGTTTTGTGGCTTTCAAGAGGGCTCCGCCAAACTTTCTAATTTCTTGTCTGTTGTTAATGGAGACACTTGATTATTTTTATTTCCCACAGAGTCCTGGTGCGGAGTGACTAAGTTTGTCTTTGTTGAACTCTGTAAAAATTTGAGTTCCATACATGCTGAGCTGATCTTAGGTTTGTATGATTCTCCTAAGAGTGCCATACTATCTGGTTTGTTCTCTGATTTACTTAAATACTCTGTAGGTGACAACTTCACATCTTCCCTTTTCACTTCAAGAGTTTCAGTTGTAGAGAGGAGTGCTTTGCTTTTTTTTCTCCTTGTCCCACCTTTGTAACCCCGGAGCCCTAACTTCTCGTTAATATCTGCATTAATTTGAATGCTATCATTGTATAGTTCAATAATCAGTCTTCCATCTGGATCTTTTGCTACGACCAGAGCCTTCAATGACTTATCTAAAACAGTCTCCCGAAACCACGCTGTAACTTCTTCGGGTATATGATCGGGAATATCAGATAATGAACATTTAATGGCTTGCATGGGCAAAAGTAAGACATTATGTGCATCACTAGGCATTGGGCACAGATCACCACTTGTTACCACAGAAATGTTCCCAAAATCAACAAAGAATACCTTATTTGGTTCTTTTTCTATGATTACCCCCCTACACCACTTTCCATCAGTATACTTGGCAAGGCACAATGTGCCGGGGACCAAGTGAGATGTTCTTAAATGCAGCAAAACATGACTTAACTGTGTAATATGATGGGACAGCTGTTCTAAAATACTTGCATTTCTTCCCAGCTGGCAATAAAATGCCCAAGGGTCATCAACATGTGTTATGTACACTGATTCCTCACTTCCAATTTTCATGTCATGTGTAGAATAGAAGTAAGAATGGAGCTGAACGGAGAACTCTAGAGGTTTCTGAAGTTTTACTGGCCTTGCAAGTCTCTTTTGTACCAAAAAATGGCATACACTCCGGAAAGGTGTTAGCAGATCCACCACATTAAACGGTTCATCATGAATGGAAGCCAGAGCAATATTGTACACTTTAATTCAAGATTGTTTTCCCGTGCATTATCTATAAATTCAATAAAAGCCTGGATTGCTTTTTCATCCCAAAGAAAAGGATTTTGTCCCATTGGCTGAATTAAATTATAAAGGCTGCACCTAAAAGCCTGAACCTTAGCCTTCAAAAACTCTTCAGTAATTGCATAAATATTCTTCACAGACACCATTTCTTTGTCCCCATAATCTACAAATATGATGTTGACATACTCTGAAGACTGTGCCCCAGTAATTAGAGCTCTGGACCATTTTCCATCTGCTGTTCGTTTTGCCAAACAAGCAGGAGTAGTTCCCTGGTGGGGAGGAGCTGTGTTGTTGCAATAGTCCTGAATACTACACATGAGCGCTTTAAATCCTTGTGTGTTCCTGGTCAGCTGACACCAAAAATAGCCGGGATTTGCAACGCAAGATACTCTGACTTCGACTGTACTTCCAACTTGTAGCTCTCCTTTACAAGAAGAGCCTGCCTCAATTCCCAAGAAATTCTGTACCAGAGGAGAATAAACAGACCCTCTTTTCTCATTGTCCTGCACGAGTCCAGCTGGAACATTTGTCATAACTGCAGTGTCAGTCACTACTTCTAGAACAGCTGTCGTTTTACCATCTCTCACGGCTTTTTGTTCTACTTCCTTCTTGGCAGAAGATATTCTGTTACTGTCTGTGGTAAAATGGTTTGAAACATGCCCTGGAGAGTGGACACTTACAGAAAGACTGTCCTTTGTTTCAAATTCCTGGTACTTGGCAAATCCAGCTTGAGCCATCACCTTACTAATGTTTTCCTCCCCCGTTCTTGATTCATCAAGAATCTCAATAATATACTGATTATCCTGCTTGTCAAGGACATGGATAACTAACTCTTTGTAGAGCACAGTCTTTTTAAAAAAGGAAATTGCCTCTTGGCTCCAGTTTTCTTCCACAGGCCAAATATCGGCCAGGGTGCACCTCAAGGCCAATACTGGTAGTCGCCTAAACTGAGGGAGCAGCATCCTCACGCATACCAGTCCACGTTTTCTGAATTGCCCCGGTCAACTAAGAACACATCCACATTCTGGTCGTCTAATCGGGTGACCATAGCCCGGAAGTAGCCATTTTCTTTCCATTTGACACAGCAAAGATCATCGGCTTCGGGTTTCAAGATGACACCATCCAGCTTACTGGCAGAGGCATAGAAACTGCACATTTTCTTCATCAGTTTGCTGAAGGTGCCATTGTGTTTCCTCAACCTAATCCAAAACTCAGAAGGATTTTTCACAAACTCCACCTGGGCATCATAGAAGGTGTTCATCTTTAACCTGATAGATGGTAAGGCGGGGAGTGAAATCTCCTCATCCATTTCTTCCGCAGAAGATTGACATTGAAAAGCTGTTTCCGGTTCTTCCTCCTCTTCCTCCTCTTCTCTGCCCTGGCTCTGAAGGAACCGGTCAGCCAAGCAACAGGACTGTACTCCGAACACACAGTTAAAATTAATCCCATCTTCGCCATATAAAGTGACGTAATACACATGCTCGAAGGAACAATAAAATTCAATCTTGGCGTTCACTGCCTGGCCCAGAATCAGGGCCTTCAGGTCACCGACCTGTGACCGAGACCAACCTCTCCCACCATCCCAGAGTCCGTACAGTGCGCAAGGGTAGGTCACCACGGGCATCCGAAAATATTCAGGCAGCAAGTAGCGGAGGCTACTACAACTCACTAACTCCTTCCTTCCATAGTCGACGTGAAGCACCTGGGCACAGCGCTGGGGCCGGAAAGTCTCAAGCAAGAGCGCCCTGTACCAAAGTCCATCCAACCCGCAGGATGCGCAAGGAGAGCCAGGCTTGTCTGGGCTCTCCTCTCCCTCCTCCCAGGGGGCACTGGGAGAGTGCTCGTCCCCAGTGCCCGGGGAGCCCCGGTATACCTGAGCCATGCTCTCGGAGAGGCGGTGGATCTCCTGCGAGAGGCTGCGGAGCTGGCAGTGAATGCGGTGGGGATGGCACACCTGGGTAACCACCACGGGCTCCGTCACGCCCAGCTGCGCTGAGGGTAGAAGAAATCCAGGCCAGGCTGCTCCTGCTTAGGGGGGACTCGCGGGACCACCGGGGCCCTGGGGCCCAGGACAGGCGTGGTGGCCGAGAGGTAGCGCTTTAGCAGGGAGCGGAAGACGCCGTCGGGCACCTGCCGAGCCAGGCCGAGCTCCTGCATCTGCTGGGACAGCTCGGGCACCTCCAGGAGGACCAGGCGGTGGAGCAGCAGCACGTCCAGGACGCGCCCGTGCACTTCCTTGCCCTGCAGGTGGCGAAGGAAGTCCACAGCGCTGGCCGCCCAGTGCTGGGGCTCGCCGCCGCCGCCCACCGGCACCAGGCCGGCCAGCACGCAGCCCAGCACCTCCGACGGCAGGTGGAAGAACTCGCTGCGCCCGGGAGCCAGCGAGCCCGCCCCGGCCGCGATGGTGCGGCCCTCGTCCAGCAGGAAGACCCGGCTCTCCTGCGCCTGCCGGCTGACTACGCGGCCGCGGTGCCACAGCTTCCCCATCTGCACCAGGCACAGCTCGCCAGGCAAGGCCGAGGCGCCGCCCAGCATCCACGGGCCGCGCGCAGCAGCCGCCGCTTCCTGGATCTCCCGGCTCAGCCGCACGTACTCGTCTCGCCGCTCGCCCAGCAGCCCCCACAGCTGCACGGGAATCACCTCGGGCTGCATGTCCACGAAGGACACTCGCAGCACCAGCGAGGCCCCCGGCGTCGGAAGCCCGGGCGTCGAGCACATCTCCGCCGTGCCGCCCGGCCCAGCCCGCGAAACCCCGGAGCCGCTAGGAGAGCCCCGCAGACACGGGCTCGCTCGACACACGGACAAG
>SJXQ01006486.1:79639-102055 GCA_006408695.1 Aepyceros melampus
CAAGGAAGGATACCCGGCCCGGCGCCCACGCCGCAACGCCGCCGCCGTCGCCGCCGGGCCTCACCTGCTCGCGCCGACTGGTAAGACCCGACGGCCCACCTAACCGCCCAGGGTCGCGCCGCCGCGCAGGCATTTGCAGCGCGAGGCGCCCTGGCTTCCGGCCGCGGGCGGCGGGCGGGTCTACGTGGGCGGGCGGGGCGGAGCCGGGCCCCGCGGGGGGCGGCGGGGACGCAGGCTTGGGGCGCAGAAGGGGCCTCAGGGAGCCGAGACGCGACGGGATCCCGAGGCCACCTGTCGCTGCTCCGAGCCCCTCCGAGTCGCTTCGGCCTGGTCCGGGGCCCTCCTTCTCGGCCGTCTGACCGAGACAGACGGAGCCCGGCGAGCCCTGCACGGTGCGAGCCATTGAAGAACCGCGAAGGAGAAAGGGAGGCGCGAACGGCACGTTTGGGGAGTTGGGCCAGAACTCTGAGAGGCCGGGGCGCTCCCCGGAGCGGACCGTGCGGTGGCGCTGGCGTCCCCGCGGCGGACATTGGCTGTGCGCTCTCAGCGACGTAGCCGCGGAGCCTGTCGCTCGCTGATAGTCTCGTCTATGAGCTTGTTGGATCACCTGCATAGAGTTATGATGAGGATTACATGGTGTTAAATGCTTCCTTCCCCACGATTACCCCGTGTGTTTCTTTGCTGTTTTGTCTGCCCACTTTGCAGGCGTTTGGTCTCCATTTAACGCACGGAGCTACTGTAGAACCAGGCACCCATACACACTTGTAAAACTGGTAAAAATCTGAATTTGTGGGTTATTCCAATGCCATTTTGCTGGTTTTGATTGTGTACTACAGTTGTTCAAGATTTGGGTAGGAGGGGGAAAAGTGAATGGAAAGTTCCTGGACATTTTTTGCAGCTTTGAAATTAGGTAGTGCTACCCTTTCAACTTTATTCTCTTTCCTCAAAATAGTTTTGCCTATCTAAGGTCTTTGCTTTTTCCAATGTATTTGATTGGGTTGGCCCAAAAATTCATTCAGGTTTTCCATATATTACAGAAAAGCTGTAATAAACTTTTTGGCGAATTCAATGGAATACACTTGTCATTTCTGGGGGAAAATAATCTTGAGATTTTTTTTTTTATTAAGATTGCATTGAAGATAGTGATCAATATGAGAAATTACATCTGAGCAATATTGAGTTTTCCAGTCCATGGACATGGTTTCTCTCTCTGTTAATTGAAGTATTCTTTACTTTGTCTCAGCACTGTTTTATAATTTTCAGTGAACAAGTCTTGCGTGTAGTCTGTTAGATTTATACCTAAGTTTTTTATACCTATGTTTTTTTATGTTATTGTAAATGATACTGACAAAAAAAAATTTTAGCTTCCAATCTTTCACTGTTAGCAAATAGCACTATATTTATAGTTTTGTGACTCCCAGGTAAAGAATCCACCTGCCAATGTAGGAGATTCAAGTTTGATCCCTGAATCAGGAAGATCCCTTGGAAGAGGAAATGTCCACCCATTCCAGTATTCTTGTCTGGAAAATTCCATGGAAAGGAACCTGGCAGGCTACAGTCCATGGGGTCACAAAGAGTCAGACACAACTGATTGAGCACACACATGCACGCAATTATATATTGACCTTATATCTTGTGATTTTCGGAAACTCACTTATTCTAGTAGCTTTTTTAAAATATAGATTTCTTGGGAATGTGCACAATTCTACACAATTATATGGCTATATAATAAATGTAGTTTTATCTCCCTAATTTTTATACTCTTTATTTCTCTCTCTTACCTTATTATAATAACTAAGATATCCAGTACAGTTTTGACTAGACATGGTGAGAATGATATTTTTTCTTATTCCTGATTTAGGGAGAAAGCATGATATTAGCTGTGTGATATTAGTTGTAGGTTTCACTTAGATCCTTTTCATCAAGTTGAGGAAGTTCATTCTGCTCCTCGATTGTTGAGAGCTCTTATCATGAAAGGTTATTGAGTTTTATCAAATACCATTTCCCATTCTATTGAGATAAATTGTCTGTTAGTAAGTTGAATATATTTATTGATTTTTGAATGTTGAACCAACCTTGTATTCTTGGGATAAATCCCACTTGGGGATGATGTATTATCCTTTTTATAATGCTGAATTAAATCTGATAGTATTTCACCCCTATGTTCATTTTTAAACTTTTTTCAGATTGATTTTTCTGTTGCAGTAAAATATCCATAATATAAAACTATTTTAATCATTTGTTAAGTATTCAGCGACATGACATTAATTACATTCACATTGTTGTGCAACAGTCACCTCTGTCCATCTCCAGAGCTTTTCATCATTCCAGACTGAAACACTGTACTAATTAAATACTGACTTCTGATTCTCCCTCATTCCAGCTCTGGTAACCACTAATCTACAGTTTGTTTCTATGAATTTGATTATTCTAGGTATCTCATACAAGTAGAATCATATACTATATGCCTATTTGTGTCTGGCTTATTTCATTCAGTTTCAAGATTTATCCATGTCATAATATGTCTCAAAATTTCCTTATTTAAAGCTAATATCTCATTATATGGACATACCACATTTTGTTTATCCATTCATTCATCTGTCAGTGGACATTTAGATTGTTTCCACCTTTTGGTTATGTGAAAATGCTACTATGAACATTGGTATATAAATATTTGTTCAAGTCCCTGCTCTCAATCTGTGGCTTATACCTAGAAGTGGAATTGTTGGATCATATGATAATTCTGTGTTTAATTTTTGAGGCAACCCCATATGATTTTGTATAGCACTTGCATCGTTTTCTGCCTTTACTAGCAATGCACAAGGGTTCCAATGTCTCCACATCTTTATCAACTCTTAGTGTTTTGTTTTTTAAATAATTGCCATCCTAATGGGTGTAAAGTGTGCTCATGGATTTTTTTCATGTCTATGTATATAAGAGAAATTGGTCTGTAGTTTCCTTTTTATAAATGGATTTAAGTATTTTGGGCAGTATCTTATGTATTTTGGACAGTATTTAAGTTATTTTGGACAGTAAGTAAACAAATGAGAAGTCAAGGATGTCCTGAGGTTTCCTGGTTGTAGTACAAGATGTGTAGTGCAACAGAGACTCTTGAAGAAGAGTAGATTGTAAAGGGCAGGGAGAAAGGATTGGAAGAAAAAATACTGATTTAATTATTGTGAATTTTGAGCTCACAAGGACTATGGGCCATCCTGGTGGAGATATAAAGGGAGAAGTTGAGAAAACGTAAGTAAAGCTGGAGGAATGAGTAAGGACCAGGAACACAGATAAAGGTAACTTCTATTCCGGGCGATAGTGAAGGACAGGAAAGCCTGGCGTGCTGCAGTTCATGGGGCCACAAACAGTCAGACACGACCAAGCGACTAAACAATGACAACCATCTACTAAGTGCCAATCACTCTAGGAATTACCAGTCCAAGTGTAGTAGCTGAAGTCACAGAAATGTACAGGTCCTCCGAGAGAGAAGGCCAAGAACAGTACATTGAAGAACAAAAATTTAAGGATGTGACAGCAAAGAAACAGTCAATACCGGTCAGTTCAGTCACTCAGTTGTGTCTGACTCTTTGTGACCCGATAGACTGCAGCACGCCAGGCTTTCCTGTCCATCACCAACTCCTGAAGCTTGCTGAAACTCACTTTTGAGTCAGTGATGCCATCCAATTGTCTCATCCTCTGTTGTCCCCTTCTCCTTCCACCTTCAGTCTTTGCCAGCATCAGGGTCTTTTGCAATGAGTCAGTTCTTCACATCAGGTGGCCAAAGTATTGGAGCTTCAGCTTCAGCATCAGTCCTTCCAATGAATATTTAGGACTAATTTCCTTTAGGATGGACTGGTTGGATCTCTTGCAGTCCAAGGGACTCTCAAGAGTCTTCTCCAACACCACAGTTCCAAAGCATCAATTCTTCAGCGCTCAGCTCTTTATTGTCCAACTCTCACATCCGTACATGACTACTGAAAAAACTATAGCTCTGACTGGATGGACCTTTGTTTGCTTTTTAATATGCTGTCTAGGTTTGTCATAGCTTTTCTTCCAAGGAGTAAGTGTCTTTTAATTTCACGGGTGCAGTCCCATCTGCAGTGATTTCAGAGCCCAAGAAAATAAAGACTGTCACTGTTTCCATTGTTTCCTCATCTATTTTCCAAGAAGTGATGGGACCAGATGCCATGATCTTAGTTTTCTGAATGTTGAGTTTTAAGCAACAAGGTGTGTGTTCTTTTTGCTAATATAAACATTTCAAATCTGACGTTCTAAATTAAGCTACTTTCTGTTTCAATTCTGAAAAGTAAAGATAAAGCTTTAAAAATTGTCTCTAAATTTGTTATTATTTTAAATTCAAAGATGCACCAGGATGAAATCACACAAGAACAAAACAAAGCCCTTGACAACCCATTAGGCGTTTTAAAGCATTTATTTTTAAAATCACAATGATGCGCTATATTTACTCACATATATTCCTGTTTGTTACCAGATATTTTCAGCAAACAGACATCTTTAAGCCTCTTCATCTGCTTTTATCAAACCTTCAAAGTGGATCCTGCTGCTGTTGACAATCACAGCAGCCCGCTAGGGGTAAAGTGTGGGGAGAGAAAAATAATCACATACTCCTCAGAATTCAGAAATAATAAAACACTTGAATGGGTAAAATGTACAAACAAATAGTGACAGAATTTTCATACACACTCTAAAAGGAAGAATAATATAAACATATCACATATTTATTAATTGCTCATCATCCAACCAAATATTTTGTATTATTTAGAACTATCAAGTTCTAGATTTTTGTAGGACAGCTATTAAACTGATGACTACTTATTTAAAATTACCTGTTTAAAGACACATGATCTTTTGAAAATGCAGTTAAACACTGCATATGGTAAGGAATTGCATGAAATCGAGTGTTACTGACCTGATATAATTATCCTTACCGTAGGAAGAATACAGCATATGACTTACACGTGTACAAGTTTTTTCTCTCCACCCACCCCCACCCAATCTCTGAATTCAACAGATTCCTTCTAATTGACTTCTATTTGAAGTTTTAAAGAGAAAGAGATGGTCCTTGCTTGCAAGAGTTCATTCATCGAGGGGAGTCGACTCACGTCCATGCAGACAGACAGACATCCGCAGGAGGGGAAGCCATGGGAACAGAGGTGTTGAAGGTCTTCAAGTCTTCAGAGATCATTCTAGATGTTAAAGTAGGACTTCACCAGTGAAAGTGAAGACGAATGGGTAGTAGTGGTGGGGAAGAATGTTAGGCAAAGAGCACACAATGAACACTGCCTAGGAAGCTGCCAAATGAAGAACATCTTCAGGGGCGATGCATTTGTGAGGAGGTAGAGTGTGGGTGTGCAGTGAAATGCAATGTTAGAAAAATTGGTTGAAGCCAGGTTGAGAGGGGCTTGGATACACTATGAAAGATTTTAATTTTTCTTGTGTGTGTGTGAAGGAGTAACTGAAGGTAAGAAGGTGGGATGACATGCCCACTGTTGCCTGAAGGAAGATGTGTCTGCTGCTAGGTAAAGGATTTCCAGCCACATAAAAAGCTTGTATTCTGCTGTTAAGTCCTGAATAAAACTTTCCTTATCTAACAATGTGAGAAATTAAATAAATCCAGGAAAAAGAAAATCCCAATAATTTTTAAAAATCTTTTCTTTTTTTAACATGACATTAATATAATGACCCTCTTCAAGTATATGTGCAAGATTCAAGAGTTCAGCCACTTCATTTAAAAAAAAAAAATGGACCATCAAGAGAAATGAAGGGACTTGATTATATTACTTTGTCAGAAGTAGAACCCCAAATGTTGGGTTGGCCAAAAAGTTCATTTGGGCTTTTCCACATCACGCTATGGAGAAACCCAAATGAACTTTTTTGACCAACCCAATAGGATAAAGGTCTTGAGAATCCAAGTTCAGCCTTTTCTCCACATTTCCTGGCATTCAATAATATATGTATTTTGGGGAAATCATTTTTAAAAGAGTTCTGGTTTAACTGGGGAGAAGAGCATCAAATATTTTCACCCTCCAGTAACCACCAAGTATTAAAAGAAAGATTTTTTTAACCAACAAGTATTAAATGAAAGATTTTACCAATGGAGGTCCTGACGGAATCGTTTTCATACATAAGTGGTTATGCTTAAAAATTTAAAGATGACAGAAAATCAGTTTCTCATTTAAAACTTCCTTGAATTTGTTTCCTTCCTTTTTCTTGGCAAAATGAAAGAAATTTCAGACTAGTCTTTTGATAGTCACAGATCTTCAAATAATGAAGACAAAATTATTGGATACATACCATCTGTAAATTTTGTTGAGTACCTAATGGCAAATAAATGCTACTAGCCCTACCACTAGTGGCTTATAATTAAAATAGGATTTGGAGCACTTGATGAAGATACATTATTTCTCACTGAAAGCAAATTTAAGAAATGTTCTCTATTTAGACATATGCTAATTCACTTATAAAGAACAAAGAACTGTATATAATTAAAAATAAGAACACGTATATTTTTTCAATGAGAAAAAAGTCATTTGGGAAGGGAAAAAAGTGGAAGCTAAGCAAAGGAAACTTAGAGGTTAAGTATTATTGATACTGAGCTGAAGAGAAACACCAAGCACAGTTATGTTACAAGAAAGTGAGACTGAAGTGTTAAGTCTTTCAGTGTGGACACAAAATTACTGAAGTTATTTCTTTTTATTTACTGTAGGTTATTCTGGAGAGGAACAAGATGATTTCAAGTTGGTAAAATAAAGCAAAGTTCCAAGATACATTAATGAAAATGATTTCACTGGAAAAGTATGACTGGGCTAGGATATATGTGTTATCTACAGGATTTGGTCAGATTCTCAGGGGTCTTCATGTTTTAGCTGAAGTGTTCTAGACTCACATTTTAGACTCCATTCTGGAATGTATGCCACAGGCAATTCAAATTCATTTAAAATGTCTATGACAAAAAAAAATGCCATAAAGAAAAACCTGTTCTTGGAAGATTCAATAGTCCTGGACTGGGATGTTACAAAAATGCCATGAGACATTTACTCAGTACCTAATTAGTGTATAATAACTATACACTGTCAGTGGTAACAATAATTAGAAGATCTCTATTTTTATCCTGATTCTGCTACTGAATAAAATTAGAGCATGAACAACTCTATTTCTCAAGGCCTCAGTCTCCCAACATAGAAAATGAGACAGTTAAACCAGATCATCCCAAGGAGTCATTTCAGGTTTAAAAAAAAATCCAATTATTCCAATCCAGACATCAAGGAATAGTCTCACTATGTAAGCAATGTTTTCACCTCAAGCCCCTCAAAGAATAAAGTTAAATAAATTTTTCCATGGTCCAGTTTGCATATAATTATTTTGTTCTAATATTTACTTGGTTTACAAAATTATAAAATACACAAAAACAAAGTTTCCTAAAGTGGTTCCAATACAGATAATTTGAGAACTTAAGTACATATTATTATTTTAAGTATATTTAACAACTCAGTTCATACAGGTTGACAAATACAATGGAAAAGTGGACCACCTAAAGATTTTAAGAGATTAAACTCCACGTTCTGTAAATTCTATTAAAAAAATAAGCCACTACATATTAGTACATCACACTAAAATATATTTTAAAGTATACTTTCCCTCTTAAATGGCAGTGATTATACATTAGGGCAACCACAGAGCACTTGTAAACTTTTTTCCATTCAACATCATCCATACCCATGATACATCCTGTTTGGTCAGCTCCAATGTCTCTCTTGGGTCTGAGCTTTTGGAGTTTTCCTATTTTGACAGTTACAGCCTTTTCCCATAACTGTAGTTATCCATCCAGAAATGCCCAGTGTCTGAGGCTAGGGGAACAGGTGCCATAGAAGTGAATGGGAAGAAATCTCTCACCTTTCTAAGAAAAGGGATATGATTCGGTGACTGGAGACATAACTGTGTACCACAGGCAGTTTACACAATCACATTTTAGGCAGGAAGCTTGGTCAGACTGAATAAGATTCAAGCTAGAGACAGCTTTCGTGTGATTTCTGCGTTCTCCCTCCCTCTCTCTCAGGCCCTTAGTGTTAGGGAAGGGGGGATTAAGAGAGGCTGTATGTCGGCTGACTTCATGTTACTTTTGCTTTTAAATGCCACTGAGAGACTGATGATACCAGATTTTCTTTATTAAGAGGACCTGCCCACCTTTGAGCTTTAATCAAATAAGCCCCGTTTTTCATATATTGAGATTCTTGAGAGCTAGTGACAAATTCAGGCTGGAATGGGATATAGCACAAAGCAGACATTCTTTTCTGTTTTCATTCAGATATATGTGGTCTGTGGCTGTCAGGAAGTCCTTAGCCTACGTGGCAGAGACCTAACCAATGAACACAGATCACAGGGCACTGAGAGAATGAGGCTTCTTCCCTTGAGATCCAAACTTTTTTTTTTCACTCTCCTGACAAGAAAAGGTACATCAATCTCCATCAACACTAGGGAAACTCAAAATGTTTATTCATCCACCTCCCTTTAGTTGATAGTATATGCACTTTAATGACAACAGAAAAGTGAATTATCAGATTTCAGTTGTTCATGTACTGACACAACACGTTAAATATATTCCTTGGTCCCTATGTACAGATGTATTTTTCCACATCCCTACTGTCCACTTCAGATCTGAGATGCTGTCTCCTTTCTGGCACTTTCTCCTCTAAGCAGGCTCTACAGCATAGCATCTCAAAGCTTGAATCTTCTCACTCAAGTTAAGTGGTCAGGATTTGATCCTTCCTTAGAAAACGCTGTGCTGGGGTCTCATTGGGTGATCTTGTGTGATCCAATCAGATTGCTTGTGAACAAAAAGAGGAGTCAAAGAGAACTTGGGTTTCCAGGTAAAAATAAAGTGCTGCCCCCTATAAATCACAGTCTCTGTGGAGTAAGGTGTCTTCCTAAAGAGGTAGAAATAATAGGGGGTGTGTGTTGCAGAGGCCCGCATTTCAATGATACTGAACACTGTATCTTTAAGGGCTTAAAATGGACTGACTCCACTCATCTCTCTGATTTTTTCATAAGTAAGCCAGAACACCAGTGACCAAGGGGTCTGAAAGATTAACCAAAGAAGTTAGTGCATATTTCAAAGCAATTATGAATCTTCTACACATATGCATACACATCTTTGAATGATGAACTCATTTTGAATCCACTAGGCTGAAAACAAATATTTTGGCATTTCACCTTTCTAGAGCACCTTATCATTTACAAAGCATTTTCAGGTCTGGTTTGTCACAGATTTCTCCAAACAATTTATAATGGAAAGGAAAGGTATTGTTACCCCTGTTTTACAGATGAGCGCACTAAGGCTTAGCAATCAGATGCCTGCCAGCATGGTAGAGCTGGACCTTGGGCTTCTGACTTCCATTCCAGGGTTCCTTTTGCTGACCATTACTGGATAAAGGCTAGGACTCAGCATGCCTGAATTCTAGGCTGGGCTCTTTTCTTCTCCATGTAGTTTGTGTAATGTATGGAGCATGACAAGGAAGCCTTGAAGAACTTGAAAGTAGAGATGAAAGATTATCCTTTGAGAGTTTGATCATAAAACCAACACCTGGTATATCATATAATGAATATAAAAAGGCACATGAAGTGGAGAAAAGGGCTTTCACCTCAGAAAGAACTGGCTACGAAGGTGTCACTGTGCCAAAAGGAATTATAAAGGCATGCTGCTGCTGCTGCTAAGTCGCTTCAGTCGTGTCTGACTCTGTGTGACCCCATAGATGGCCTCCTACCAGGTCCCTCTGTCCCTGGGATTCTCCAGGCAAGAACACTGAAGTGGGTTGCCATTTCCTTCTCCAATGCATGAAAGTGAAAAGTGAAAGGGAAGTCACTCAGTCATGTCCGACTCTTAGCGACCCCATGGACTGCAGCCCACCAGGCTCCTCCGTCCATGGGATTTTCCAGGCAAGAGTACTGGAGTGGGGTGCCATTGCCTTCTCCGTATAAGCGGATGAGGGTTAATCAGGAACAGAAGACAAAAATGCTAAAGACACAGATGGAGATCACAGAGGAAGCACTGGAAGTAATCATCAGAGAAAGTATGTCTTGGAACCAGTTCTTACCTGGTTTGGTTCCTAAGTTATGGGTAATATTGATCAGAGAGAAACTCTAATCACACTAGAGTAAAGAGAAATAAACTTAAGCAATTAGAATGTAAAATGTAGTTGCTTAGTTTTATAAAGCAACATTTATGTCATATGTGTTTAGAAATGTTGAGCAAGTTATACTAGTAGACTGAGAATTCACTAGTGAATTTAGGAGAATATATCTTTGGTCAGTTAAGTATATGAAGACACAGACAAAGAAGCTGTGACAACACCACAGTCTTGTGACCTTAAAAATGAAGTGAGCCAAGGATAGGACTGCAATTGGATCTAGAAGCAGAGATCTCAGTTAAGTATGGACTAGGCAGTCATTCCTGATGGCTCTGGTTATCAGGCTTCCTCCTCATAGCAACCAAACTATATGCAAAGGAAATAAATATTATTCAGGGATTGAGCAAAGCGAGGGCATACTATCTCTAACTAGTGTAAGGAACTGGGATTACATTTAGCTGGGTTTTGAAGAGGAGTTAAAGAGGGAGAGCCAAATAGCATGTACAGGATATAGACTGGATATACTGAGCCTCTGCAGAAGAGCATATGGCCAGTACCTTCTTTTACTTGTTTCTTCCTCACTGGCATAGTTGTACCACTGAAAAGAATCCCAGTATATATGACGCCATGTTATCATAACTGCTGGAAAACAGTATTTTTTTTCTCTATGCTTTTTACTGTGGGATTGAACACACAGGGACTCTTGGGTTGGTCTTTTTCAATACCAAGTTTATAGATAAGCTCTTCCTGTTATTATTATTCTGTGTTCAGCAGGCAACTTTCTGATTATGACTTGGCTCCCCTATAGTTTGAATTTAACTATCCAGAGGACTTCAGCATTGAGATCACTGGCCAGATGTATTTCTCAGTGTGTATAAGCCAATGTTGTGGTCCAGTCATCAGTTTCAGTGAGTTTGGCTGAAGGGCAGTTGTATGTGCAAAAGCCGATTTACGTGTAAGTGCTCGTGAGTCAATAGGCTTCCACGCTCAGGTCCTGCACTGTGGCAAATCAACAAAGCCACGCCACCCTGGTGATCTTGGGTGGTTAGCCAGTCTGCTCCAGTAACCTCTCTTCATCACCACACCCTTTCTCTGTTTTAAACTTCCATAATGAGCTGCAGGACCTTGAGATACTCAGTATACCATCTTAATTAGGACCATGGGTTTAGTTAGAGTTGAACAAATCTGCAGTGGATTCCCAGCGTGGCCATATACTAGCTACACGAACTTGAGCGAGTTTCTTAGACTTTGAGCTGTGTTTTTCTCATCTGAAAAATGAGGATCACACTATCTGTAATGTTAGGTTCTTGTAAGACTTAAATTATGTGTGTAAACAGCTTAGCACAAAGCTTGTCATACATTAGGTATTCATTCTGAGGTCATTTATACTTCCTGAGTCTCATGTTACAAAGACAATGGGTCAGATCAAGTGGCCTCAGTGCTCCTTTATACTGGGCCATTCTCCGTCACCTCTTGGTTTCGTTTTTCATCCCTGGTCTCACCCATCCTCATGGTCTTCCCCACCAGAAACATCGAAGTCTCATTTCCCTTCTCTCCCTCCTTCCCTTTCTCTGTCTGATCAGTTACTACGTCCTGTGGAGTCGAACACAAATGTTCTTGAAATCCACCTTCTCTCCATTTCTACCACCATCTCCTGGCTAGACCACCGCCAAAACTTCCCTTCTTGCATGCTAACTTTCACGATGGCTTCAACATTGCTGCCACAGTAGACTTGTCCCCAAGCAAATATTAGCACATGGCTCCTGGGTTCAAACAGGTGCTTGCTACTGCAGTTTCACCTCAACTACTGAATTGGCCCCCAGGTCCTTCTCAGCCTGGCGCCTACATGCTCTTCTATGTGCTCTTCCCATCACTAGCCTTCTGAGGACCAACAGTCTAGCCACACAGAATTTTCTGCAGCTCCCCAGACATTTTGGGGTCGCCCGTGACTTGCTTATGTTCCTTCCCCGTGGTTTTCTTGACAAACACCTACTGATCCTTCAAAGCTCGGATCAGGGATCACCTCTGGGAGGCCTTTTGGGACTTCTCAAAGAGTTCAAGCCATTTTTCTCCACTGTGTGTGTTTCCATGTTTTGTTCACAGCACTGGCAACCCTCTTTAGAATCTGTGTCCTCTGAAGCCAGACTGCCCGGGTTTGAGCCCCTGATGCCAGCAGTTAATAACCACCTAGCCTGGCCAAGTTACTTAGACACTTCACTTTAGTTTTCTCCTCTATAAATGAAATATGATAGTAACCTTCTAAATAGATTTTTGGGAGAACTCAATGGGTTAAGCCATGAATATGATTAGCACAGCACTGGCCCTATAGCAAGTGACTTCATAATCTTAGCTTTATAATCTCTGTAATTTTAACTACGTATGTGTCTATCTTCTCCCATCACATTGTACGCTCCTTGAGAGCAAAAAAAATACACATCTTATTCCTTTGTGTTACCAACACTTATAATAGGACCTGGTTTATGCAGGTCAGGTCAAAATCTTCCTTTCCATTAAATATCCATAGATTTGAGATAACTTCAAAGTATAACCAAGACAGTGAAAATAATCTTTTACAGCTTAGGTGTGTTTTTCTATCAGACATCGCCAAGGGCTTTGGCTGTTAGTTTCATGTTAATAGATAGATACCTACTACCCTTGGTGATGTCATTTATCCCCAGTGCTTCAGTTATTATCTGTGCATAGACAGTGCTCAGGTCTAATTCGCCATCCTCATGATTCTAAGATCCAGGCCAATATATGAAGCTAGTCATCTAGATATATCTCTTCTTAGATGTCCTATGAGTATCCAAAACTGAACATATCCAAACTAAACTTGAGATTCCACCACAAAATCTTCTTCCCTGCAAATGATCCCATTTTAGGAAACTAAATCGTTGGTTGCTCAGGGCAGGAATCTGGGAATGAAACTCGATTTTTCTTTGCCTTCTCCAACCATTTCCCCATCTCCATCTGGCTGTGTTCTTTTTTATCTCCTTTTTATTCCCACCCCTCTTTTTTTTTAAATCTACTTCTGTCCCCACTGTCATATTCTAGTCTGAGTTATCACTATCTGTCATCTGTCTTTCGTCAACCCACACAGCAGCCAGAATGATCTTCCTCAAAGCACACATCATCAGGCCAATGCCCCCACCCTCCTGGACCCTGTGGCCTCTCCCAGTCCCACCCCTGCCTCTCTCTGGCCTCACCCTGGGCTTCTCTCCTCCACATCTCTGTGCCTTGGCCAGCTGGCTTTCCTGCAGTTCTCTGAATGTATCACGTCCTTTGTCCACTCCAGCTAGTTCCTACACCCAGAGTGTTCTTTTCTTCCCTTTTAACCTAGTTAAGTCCCAGTCATTCTTCAAATCTGTGAGAAATCCATTCTCCAATGAGGTTTACTTAACCTCCTAGCTTAGGCGGTCCTTACTTGCTGCCTATTCTGAAAGCACCATGACCCTCCACCCTGCCCCCTCCCAACTCTTCACTCAGGGTTTGTCTTGACCTAGACTGGAAGCTCTAGCGCTGGAGTAGGGACTGAGGCTCTTAGGTTCCTCCTAAAGTCAGGGACTGAGCGCAGGGCTTTGTATGGAACAGGTGCTCAATTCACATGATTATACTATACTGTGTAAAGCATTGATTGAATTTCTAAACCTGTAACTCCAATTTTTTCAAATATGTTCTAACTCACAAAATACTCGAGTACCTTATTTTTATTGTATTTGTTATGTTATTTAGATAAGTCTATCTAACTCTACATGTTAATTCACTTTAGTAAAAAACAGTATTCAAACCAAATGAAAATGATATGATGTCTTCTTCCTAAGCAGAGCTTTGTGGTGATAGGTATTAATGGGTGGTAGTGGTGGTTTAGTTGCTATGTCATGTCTGACTTACTACCCCATGGACTGAAGCCCGCCAGGCTCCTCTGTCCATGGGATTCTCCAGGCAAGAATACTGGAGTAGGTCTCCATTTCCTTCTCCAGAGGATCTTCCTGACCCAGGGATGGAACCCGTGTCTCCTATATTGCAGGCGATCTCCTGCATTGCAGGTGAATTCTTTACTGCTGAGCCACAATGGATAGTCCAATATTTATCATCAAAGTAACTAATTTTGTTTGAAATAGTGACATTTTCATAACAATGGTCTCTAGTCTGAAATCTGTATACCTTCTCAAACTGCAATATTTTGGCTAAATAGCAAAAGTCTTTACATTTCAGAACAATCTATTCACTGGCTTTATAACATCAGACTATCAACCTATTCATTTCTGATGTAACTGAATTATTTTACCTTAATCTACCAAATGGGTTGGAGGTAAAAGAAAACAAAGAGAAAAGAAAGAAAAGAACCATGATTTGAGGGCAGAACCATGCCAGAAGCCAGAAGTGAAAAGAGAAAATATTGATAGATGAAAAGTAATTTAAGTACAATAAAAACAAAGGCAAAGGCAAGAAAAATCTAACTTTACCATTCGAAGCCAAGATGGTAAAAACCCTTTATACAGACTCAGGAATCCTTCTCCTTGAACAGCTTGAATTAAGCAGTCAGTAGATGATTTATACAGAAGGCCCCTAAAAAGGAAAGAAGACAATTTTGTTAAATTTCTTACATGTAAATAGATGTATAAATAAAATTTAAAAAAAAATAGTCTAGGAAAACTTATTTAACTATCTTCTGCTAGTTTAGAACAAATAATATTTGTGCTTCTGTATACATAGGACACCTCTTTTGAGTTTAAAGATATTTTTCAAGGTTGGTTCTTGGGATTCACTCCACCATTCGTCTGATAACTTAGAATTCACTCCATCTAGTCTCTTCAGAGAGAACATACGGTTTTATAGCCAATCAAATTACCCATGTTACTCACAAGTCATGAGCTTCTGAAAAAATGCCCTGCAAATTCTTAACAAAGTATATTTTCAAAAACTCTATGAAATCAACAGTCACAATAAATGCCTTGTGTCTAAACAATATGATGGTTAAATTAGCTTATTTCCCCAAATGCACAGTACTTTTCCATCAGACACAAAGCGGGTAATTGCATAAAAACAATTTCCTGGTTGAATACGTAAACACAAAAATACATTTCCAGCAAGAATAAATATGAAGAAGAGTCTTTAGAGAACATTGTTATTATAGACATTCAGATACAGGGAGACTAAGACTTTCTGTCTACCTTCCTTGTTTATCCGTGGTTGATTCATTATTCGGCTTTTGATGACATCAGCAGGTGTTCCCAGAATAGAAGCTACCAGTCCAGAACATAAACTGTAGATACAAATAAATGAAATTGAAAGGTAATATGTAGCAGCTTCCAAATTTTAAGGAAGGGGGATTTGATATTTGGAAAGAAATACTAAATCTAGTCCAATCATATTCTTCGTACTAATGCTCTTTTAGCTTAAAATCAATGATAAATTCATTCATTAAAGAGCTAAAAAATAATTAAAACAATATCTGGTCAACAGATATACACTGAACATCTGCTGGAGGCAGGCCCTCTTCTAGGCAGTGAACAAGACAAATAAGATCCTGTCCTCAAGGTACTTAACTGGGGAGAGGCAGAGGAGAAATGAATAATTTCAGGTATGCTTAGTGCTGTGGAAAAAAAAAATAAAATGAGGTCCCGTGATAGGGATTAACCAGGTGAGAGGCAGTCATGAAAAGGCTCTTGGGTGAGAGCAGATCTTGACATAGATGGTTCCTTCTCACCAGCCAGATCAGAGACTAAAGATGCAGGCAGAGAAGGCTGAGATTTTATTCTCAATGCAAAGGGAAAGGATCTTAAAGTGGGGGTGCATAATCACTCCTTTTTGAAAAAGGCTTCTGGTCAGTTATTCAAGACAGACAAAATGGATGTGGCCAACCCACTGCAGACTAAATCAAGATTCTTTTAAATGAGTGACTCAACAGTTCAGGGGCTGCCAGCAGTTCATTATGTATGTGGGCATGAGAGAGGCAATACAGGAATATGATCGACATCCCATAACCCGAGAAGCCATTAACTGCTGTAAACTTTTCTAGGAGAAACACAGATGACGAGAAGATGGGTGGTCATCCTGAATCAAGCGAAACGAAGGCCTGAGACCCAGAAGTTGGCAGCTAGGTCCAGAGATGGGAATCAGGGGGTGGGAAGAGTATCTTATCTTGGGCTAATGGAAAGCTAGAAAGGAAAACTGTGGACAACTTTTATCTCTTCCCGGAACATTAAGATCTCCCAGAGATATGGGCTTCCCTGGTGGCTCAGAGGTTAAAGCATCTGCCTCCAATGCGGGAGACCCGGGTTCGATCCCTGGGTCGGGAAGATCCCCTGGAGAAGGAAATGGCAATCCACTCCAGTATTCTTGCCTGGAGAATCCCATGGATGGAGGAGCCTGGTAGGCTACAGTCCACGGGGTCGCAAAGCGTCGGACACGACTGAGCGACTTCACCTAGAGATAAGGACCGCTGACTTCCGGGCCAAGTAAGGCCTTTGAAGTTTCTGAAGGCTGTGTGGTGGGGAGGTTGAAATTGCATTAGGAATCTTCACACTCTCTTTGAACTGCTGGAGCAGCAAACACCCAAGTTTTTTTTATGACTCCTTCAGATCAGGATTGATCGTTCAAAGGAGAAACACACTTCAGGAATACCTGAATTCAAGAGAAAGAACCCATATAACCCACTTACATTTTCCAGCAAGTGACCCAACTGCGTATATAACTTTTCCTGGGTCTCTGTTCACACGACAGGCCTATGTGCAAAGAACTTACTGCTTCACCATATATATCCTGGGAGGGATATATTTAGCATTCTTTATTTTAACATTTTTAACATTCTTTTAACATTCTTTCTTATTTGTTCAGATCCTCTGAAAGTCAAGATTTAATATCAGAATTCCCCAGGCCAGAATACTGGAGTGGGTAGCCTTTCCCTTCTCCAGGGGATCTTCCCAACCCAGGGACTGAACCCAGGTCTCCCACATTGCAGGCAGATTCTTTACCAGCTGAGCCACAAGGGAAGCCCAGGAATACTGGAGTGGGTAGCCTACCCCTTCTCCAGCAGATCTTCCCAACCCAGGAATCAAACCAGGGTCTCCTGCATTGCAGGCAGATTCTTTACTGCGGGAGCCAGCATGAGGAACTCCGCCCATGGCAAAGTTCATGAGGAAGGAGGCTTCGGCATATGCAAAGGCAGGATCGAGCTTCAGGAAACCCCCTGTTCCTGAGCATCTACCCCCAAAACCAGAGTCTACCTATTTACTGTTTCATGCTCTCACCTACACCTCTGACTTTATGGGGGGCTGTTCCCCACCGGTTCTCTCGGAGAAGGAGTAAACCTGCAGCTCCAGTCAATAAAAATACCTGGGTGTGACAAGGGTGTCTCAGGTCAAACCTCTCTGCTGGCAGACTAGCTTGTGTGACAGGATTATCCACACTCCTGCCACTATGCACATGATTGTTTACTACCTCTCAACCATAAATAGCACAGAGTTTGGGGTATTTTGAAAATCTTAATTAGCATAGGGCTTTTCTCACTGTGGTGTTGGAGAAGACTCTTGAGAATCCCTTGGACTGCAAGGAGATCCAACCAGTCCATTCTGAAGGAGATCAACCCTGGGATTTCTTTGGAAGGAATGATGCTGAAACTGAAGCTCCAGTACTTTGGGCACCTTATGCAAAGAGTTGACTCATTGGAAAAGACCCTGATGCTGGGAGGGATTGGGGGCAGGAGGAGAAAGGGACGACCGAGGATGAGATGGCTGGATGGCATCACAGACTCAATGGACGTGAGTCTGAGTGAACTCCAGGAGTTGGTGATGGACAGGGAGGCCTGGCGTGCTGCGATTCATGGGGTCGCAAAGAGTCGGACACGACTACGCGACTGAACTGAACTGAACTGAACTTTCTCATTGTTGAGTCAATGATTGCTGCCAGGCCTCCATATCCTTAGGCACCTAGGAATATATTAATGTATTTGGAATATAGAAAAGGAAATATAGTAGTTTTTGATGTTAGCAATACTAGACTTTTTGAGCTAATGAATTTTCTCTTTTGTTATAGATCACTGTACTTTGTTATAAATCACTGTGTCCTTGCTATGTAAAAATGTAACTTTATCACTATCTTAAGACTAAATAGATCTTAAGGGGAACATTGGTGAAGGGTTTTAATTTGTTGGGCTGATGTTTGCTGCTAAATCTCCATATTCCCTGCCCTTATAATGAATATAACTAGCATGTAGGAGAAATAAGTATTAACCTTTAAGATTAATCATGTTACCTCAGGTTAAATAAATTTCTTTCTTAGTTGTAACCCACTACACCCTCACCCTATAGGAATGCAACTTTATCTGGTACCTTCAGAGGGAGGCGCCTGGTTTAAGAAAAAACACCCTTGGAGAAAATGTTTTCTGGTTGACCGTTATCAGAAAGAAAGAGCCAGCAGGCCTCATGGCCAGAAGATGATGTAAAACCCCTAAGACCTTTTTTTTATACATTTATATGAAGCACTTGATTTTGATAAAGGTCAGGACTGCTGACCCCCACGTGACTTTAAAATTTCCATTTGTCTCTATGTATATAAAAGGTATATAAGCAAACCTGAAAATAAAGAAAACGGATCAGTTTCTGGAAAGACTGATTTCCCCCGTGTTGTTTCTTTCTTGCTCCCCGTTTTTCTGGCTGAATTCCCATCTGGAGCGTGGGTGCTCACCACATCTACTTACTTGCCCCAGCTTTTAAGTTCCATGTGAGAAGCAGCCCAAGGAGGGGCACCTTCCGATATTCAAGTGGGACTGGTAGCCCAATGTAGATGGTGCAAATTCCTTGTCTTAGAATTTTATTGGTATCCCACGTAAACCAAGTTATTCAGCCTCTTTTTCTCCACAAATATTTCCTACTACACTATTCATTTCTAATCTCTCTTTATATATGTAATTAAATAAGTTCTTTCCTAGGACGCCTACTCTGTCTAACCTTCGAATTACCCTGGATCCACCGGGGCTGGACCCCGGCACTTTACCAACTGAGCTACGAAGGAAGCCCTCATTTTAATATACCTTCATTATTTTTACATAGAAATAGGCAACCGACTACAAAATTCACCTACGTTCTAAAACTTAAGTCTACTAGAAACAGCATGCAAGACCAGTCAAGAGGTGAGAAAAACAAAGAAGACAGAAAAATATACACAATTTCCCCTTTTTGACTCAAAAGACTGGAAAGAAACACTACATTTTCACTGGTTCACTTGCTTCAGAGAGGCTGGGTGCCGGCTCAGCTATACGTATGTTTCAAGAGTGAGACTACTTCTACCAGACTATTAATATTATTAATAAATTCTACTTTTAAAAGACAGGCAGCCCTCATTCATTAGTAGTCATTAATTAGTGTACTTATTAAAGGATTTTTTTACCTGTATAATAACCACATCAAGGGTCCCCTTTGGCAACTGTGGGCCTGTTCGGCACACAGACACCTTGGGGGGCAGCTGCCAGTGGCCTGCCTCATCCTCCTCTTATCAAATTGTTTGCAGGGGGTAGTGTGATCTGGCTAGGCTCCTTTAAATACTAAGAGAACAAATACTGCATTAAGGAGGCCTCAGGTAAGGTGGTTATCTAGAGTCAAAATAAGACAGAGCCGTAATACATCAATTTTGCTTAGATACTTGACAGGAACATGGCTACATTTTGCTATTGACCTTTATCACTCCTTGCCAGTAATACCTGCAAAGTGAAGCCCAGAATGTGTCTTAAGTGATGATAGACAGAGAATGATTGGCTACGTCCTCTGTTCTCTCCAGGAGACCAAATGGCTCTGTGCAAGGCTAGTCTATATTAGTCCACAAGCACGGTTTCAGGATAAACAATCCTCTTCCGCGTCAACTAAATAACCATGCTCATATATGATCTTCATACAGTGTAGGCTAATCTTTGGCCCAGTTTCACCTCTCAACAGCCTCATGATTTGAAAAGAGGGAAAAGGGGGACGCTTCTGGTTTTCCCGTTCTGTGTAATTTCCTTTCTACTTCCTCCTATATTAACATACCTTGCCACCTGCCTCCCCATCTCCCTAAAATCCTAGCCACACGTCTTCTACTGCTCCTTCCCTGCCCTAGAACTTCAGTGTACCTACACCACTGCTTTTAGTAGATGTGCTGCTCAAGTGATCACAGACACCGTTGTTTTTAATTATGGTAAACCCAGATAGCATATTCAAAAGCAGAGGCGTTACTTTGCCGACTAAGGTCCGTCTAATCAAGGCTATGGTTTTTCCAGTGGTCATGTATGGATGTGAGAGTTGGACTGTGAAGAAGGCTGAGCACAAAGAACTGATGCTTTTGAACTTTGGTATTGGAGAACACTCTTGAGAGTCCCTTGGACTGCAAGGAGATCCAACCAGTCCATTCTGAAGGAGATCAGCCCTGGGATTTCTTTGGAAGGAATGATGCTGAAGCTGAAGCTCCAGTACTTTGGCCACCTCATGCGAAGAGTTGACTCACTGGAAAAGACTCTGATGCTGGGAGGGACTGGAGGCAGGAGGAGAAGGGGACGACAGAGGATGAGATGGCTGGATGGCATCACTGACTTGATGGACGTGAGTCTGAGTGAACTCCGGGGGTTGGTGATGGACAGGGAGGCCTGGCGTGCAGCAATTCATGGGGTTGCACAGAGTCGGACACGACTGCGCGACTAAACTGAACTAAACTGAGACATAGCATATAGTTTACCCTTAACCATTCTGAAGCACCTCGTTCAGTGCCTGCACTATTTTCACTCCTCTTCTTCATATCAAACTCCCTTCTCTCAGATGTTGATGGCTCCTATAAGTGCTCAGTTGCCCAGCTGCAACCCTCTTTAAACCTCGGTGAGTGCTCATTCTACCCTGTCCAGAACTTCTGGATCACACAGCACTGTTTACCTACCCAGCTGTGAGTTCATGGACAGCAACTGTTGAGCTGCCTCAGGGACCACACACACTCCGCCTGACCCCATTTAAGAACCTGATCCAGTGGGTAGGGCTAAGAATGAACCAAGTACCAATCATCTCAGCACCCAGTGATCTCAATCATTTGCAAAACCTGAACTAGAGAACAATAAGATAAACTTATTTCAGTTAGGGCTGAATATAGTGATGGGAAATCTTACGTCTTTCCAAAAAACAGATCCATTAAGTGGAGCTGTGTCTATTAGGCAGATTTACACCTGCTGGGAAATCCCTGAATCTTAGGTTAAAGGTGGTATTTCCAAGATCATTTGGGTAAAGACAATGAAAAAGAAACAAAGGTAACATCACTGTGGAGCTGTCAGAACTGAATATCCTGCTCCCAGAATAGATGGCAACTCGGAACAGCAAAGTCCCTTCAAAGTAGAGACTATTTCACAGGATGACTTGACAAGGAAGAATTGGGGAAGAAAGTCTCACAAGCAGACAGAACAGCATGAACAGAGACAGTGAAGGGAAGGTCAGGTTGGGTACAGATATGATACATACGTTTATAGGATGGAGGCCCCAAATCCTGTTTGCTTTGAAAGAGGCGGTTGGGCTATTGGCTACAGAAAATATGTTATTGCTTGTGAACATACCTGGATGAGATTTTGGAATATGAAAGGTGAGCAAAGACAGACAGAATGATTGCCCTAGCAGCATGAAAGATAACACTTATTTTAAGAGGACAAATGAAGAAAAACTATACTAAGAATATAAAGTTAAAGTGAACCTAAAATTAAGAATCATTTCTATCTACAGCTATACCTCTAAATATCACTGACTTGGCACTACTTATATAGTTTTGTGTGCGTGCATGCTGAGTCGCTCAGTTGTGTCTGACTACTTGCGACCCCATGGACTGTAACCCACCAAGCTCCTCTGTCCATGGAATTTTCCCAGCAAAAATACTGGAGTGGGTCAATCTAGGGGGTCTTCCCGACCCAGGGATCAAACCCATGTCTCTCAAGTCTCCTGCACTGGCAGGCAGATTCTTTACCACTGTGCCACCTAGGAAGCCCTCTCATACAGTTTTGGGGTTGTCTAAATAGCATTAAGTGTTCTAGAATTTGGAAACAAGATCAGAAGCTAAACAGAATCATAAGGCCACTCAACAGCTATAAAGTAACTCATCTTAATGGAGAATCTGAACTTGTGTTGCAAAGAATTTAAGCTGTTTCTCCTTCCTAGGAAGCACTTCTTTATCATGTCTCTATCCATCAAGAGCCACAGCCCTTCAAAACACTTATCTATCTCCTTTATAGGCCCTTCTAAGTGGTTATTTTTTCTCCCTTCCCTCCCCCCCGCCCAAC
>SJXQ01006486.1:102257-122319 GCA_006408695.1 Aepyceros melampus
GTAACTAGTTCCTTTCTTTTAGCACTTACTGTGCAGTGTTTTTATACTTGTTTTGGTTTTCACCTTGGTAAACTCTCTGGGAAGCAGTGTGGTTTACCTTTTGTATTTACTGCAGGGCCTTGCACAGTGTCTTTAACGCAAATGATGCTCAAACGTACCCATTGAATTGAGTTGGATAATCAATTGTCAGAATCTGACCCTGGGATAGCCCTACCAAAGTGCAAATATTTGGGGAAATTTAACCTGAAATATCCTGCCCCTTTCTTCCACATTTTAACTGCAACACACTTTAAGAAAATTGATCTTTATAAAGGTACTATTGCCTTTCTTTAAGGGTGTTATCACTAGGTTCCCAATCAGTAGAGATAAAAGTTAGAATTTATGCCAAATATGGAAGAAAAAGTGAGATAGGAAAAAATAGAAAGAGACAAATTAAAACAGCTTACCTTGATAAACCATGAGTCACGATATTGTCCTCAAGTGGAGTATTCAATACCAAGTAGTGTTTTACTGTGTCATAAGTGGTTAAATCTGGCAATACATAGAAAAAGAAAGTTTAAATGTCATTCACTCAACAATGAATGTCTTCTGTGTCAAGAATGTGCTAAGCGTGGGACAAGAATGTATACAAAGATGAAAGATACCATTCTTGTTCTCAAGCAGAGAAAAAGCAGAGTGACAGAGGGAGGGGGAAGAAAAAAGGAAGAGAGACAGACACTCAATTATATCATCTGAACATCTGAATCCAGCTTTGCTCAGAGTCAGCTCAACCCCTGCACTTTTCAGTGCTGGAGCTCACGAATTCCTTTTTTAGCCTAAGCTAGGCTGAACTGAGATTATATCACTTTAAACAAAAGATCCTGGCCATTATTCTAAATTAAGCTTTCTGTACTTTTTTTCTAATGACAATGAAGAGCTGTTGAAAGGTTTTAAACAAGGGAGGGCTAGATCACAATCATGGAATTTTATAAAGATTACCTACACCAAAGAATAGGGAAGTGAACTGTAAAGAGCTAAGAATGGTATATACATTTGATCATTCACCGGACATCTGAGAGCGTACCATGTAGTGGGCATTATTCTACGCACTGGGGAAAAAGCCATGGACAGAAATGAACAAAATCGCCATTCTTTGTTAAAGGAGGAGACAATAAACAAGTAAGTAAGCCACGTGGCATTTCGGATGGCAGTAACTGCTCTGAAGACAAATCAGGCAGGGAAAGGGGACAGTGAGGGTGTGAGGGTGGGGAAGGATGGTTCGTGTGAATTTTAAATAGAACAGCTGGAGATGACCTCAAAATAATATTTGAGTGGAGACCTTCAGGAAGCTTGAGGAAGTAAACTTTGGAGATATCTATGAGAAAGTGTCCTAGGCAGAACCACAGTAGGTCAAAAAGGCAAAAGTCAGCTTCATATGTTAGAGGAACGGCAAGAACACTGGTTTAACAGGAGCAGAGGAGGCAAGAGTCGGAGAAGGGGACTAGGGCAGGGGAGTGGCTGACCTGGGCTAGTATTTACAAGATCACTGTGATAGTCTGCTCAGACTATCGGGAGACAAGGCACATTAGATACGACTACTAATTAGATTACAACTACTGCGGTTCTTCTGGTAAGAAAGAGTGGTGGCTTGGATAGTGGGCTGTGGAGCACTGGTCAGATTCTGAGTGTTTTGAAGACAGAATCAACAGATCAGCCAGCAAATTAAATATGGAGGGGAAGAAAGGAAGCAAAGATGACTACAAGGCTTTGAGCTTGAACAACTGGAAGGACAGAGCTGCCATTTATAGCGATGTGAAAATGAGAATGGACTGATTTAAATGTTTTAAAATGACAGGCACTGGTGATCCTGATGAGAACAATTTCAGATGCATAGTTGGGCAGAATGGCTGTGGGATGTATGTGTGTATGTGTGTGGGAGGACCAGTTAGGAGATATTTGTAGTGGTCCAGGAAGAGGAGATTAATAGTACTTTGGACCAGGGCATAGCTCTAGGGATGAAGAGAAGTGGAAGAACTTGAGATCTCTCTGGGAGACAGAACTGGCTGATTTGGTGACTGGTTGGCTGTAAGCAGTAAGTGAAAGCAAAGAGATCAAAACCATGCCTAGGTTTCTGGGTCATTCAACTAAAAAGCCATCATAAAAATATAATCATGTCATATTTTGAGATTGGGAAGAACAGAGAAGGAAGTGTTTCAGTAAATGATTTGGTTTGGACACATTCAAAGTAATATATATTTGAGATACCAAATGAAGATGCTGAGTAGATAGCTAGAACTTGGAAAGAGAACTCTGGGCTGCAAAGATATTGAAGCAATCAATTGAGAAATGATAATCTGAAAGGTTTTCTGAAAACCAGAATATCTACTAATATGATGCAGGAGACATCAATGGATTGAAATAGCAAAATATAAAACAGACTTACTTCCTTTGGTGTTAAGTGGTATGTTACTATAACTCTCAAAACTGCTATTTATCAGTTTCTTAGAATCATATAATTTTGGTCTTAGGAGTTTTTCACCCACTGATTCATTCATTAAACATTTGTTGATTATGTAAGAGGGACTGGGAAAATAAAGATAAATAAAATACAGTCCACGCCTTCAGGGGGCTCAGAATCCAGGGTGGGGGAAATAGACACATAGAAGAAAGCAATGAAATGAGGTAAAAACAGCAATAGAGCTAAGCACAGACAACTACGGAAATACACACAGGGGCATCCAACACACCATGGCCTGGGAGGGCTGGTTGTGGGAGGTTCAGGTACAGCACATGATGGAGAAGACACCTTAGCCACATATTAAGAAATCTGCAGAAGTAACTAAATAGAGAAGAGGGAAGAGGACAGAAAGTACAGACGCTGAGGCAGTTTGGTGTGTGTAGGCAGTGGAACCTTTTCACTTAATGACTCTGCTTCACTATGTGCTCCAGAATCAATGAATTGCTCAAACCCAGAAGGCACAGGTTGATTTATGCAGACCTGCTGTGTTATGAAATTTCCACTTTATTCTGTGGGTGATGAGAAGCCAGTTAGGGGTTGTAGGGATACCAGTAACATGTTGAGATCTGATTTTCAATAAAGCTCTCTGGATATTGGGTCCAAATTTGAGGGCAGTGGAAGAGATCAGGTAGATGCCGTGGCAGTGGTCTAGTTGTGTTTTGATGGTTACTACTGTAAAAATGGTCATTGTAAGGATACAAAGGTAGTAGTTACCGGATGGGGGAACCTTTTTCTTTTCAAAGAAATATAGTTGACGTTCAATATTATGTAGGTGTACTACACAGTGATTTGATAGGTGCGTGCATTATAAAAAGGTCACCATGACAACAAGCCTAGTAGTCACTGGTCCTCGTAGAAAGATACTGCAATATACTGGAATAATTCCTTATGCTGTACCTTACATCCCCATGACTCATTTTTATAACTGGAAGTTCGTACCTCTCTTAATCCCTTGCCATTACTTTGGTTCCCTACTCCTCTCCCCTTGAGCAACCACTCATTTGTTCTCTGAACCCATGAGTCTGTTTTCATTTTGTTTTTTAGATCCTACCTTAAGTGAAATCATCTAGTCCTTGTCTTTCTCTGACTCATTTCGCTTAGCGTAAGGCTGGAGGGGGGAGCATTTAAGAAATATTTAGAAGACAGAAGAAATCGGTGACTGACTATGGGAAGTGAGGGATGGGAATGAGTGAAGGAAACACTGAGGTTTCCAGCCTGAGGTGTCCAGCTGTACAAGATGGATTATATAGCAAGAGGAGCAGGATTACTGGGGGAAAGATCTGTAGTCTAGATATAATGACCATCACATATGGTACATATACCAGTTTGAATCTTAGAGGAAGGTATGGGGTGGGGAGGAACCCTTAGTAATGGTTTGGTATTATCTTCTTACTGTCACAAGTTGCTAGTTTTAGGAAATCCTTTTCATACATCATTGTAGAATGAAGTGAAACCATTCTAGGGAAAATATTCAATTACAACATTACAACATAATGTTGCCAGTACATATTATAAAAATAATAAGATAAAAATTCTCATTTTCCCCATTGTAAGTGCTTATAGTTAAAATTATTAAGGTGATCAGGACTTTCAGAATTCAATAAAGTTTCCATTACCTCCCATATTCACCAGCGCTGCTCTTTGTATATTGGGTACCCAGCCTGCCCAAAGCCCACGTATTCCTCCTTCAGCTAAGATTTTTGCAAATGCATGATGCACACCACGAAATCTAAAGGGAAATAATAATAAATGTGAAAACTCTATGCATTCCTGTGTATGGGATGCAACTGCATAAGCTTCATCTATAACTGTTATGATTTAGAGTACAATAATATCTTAACTATCTAGAATTGTTAAAAAGTAAAGCAACCCATGTAAGTCTAATTCCTAAATAAACAACAGTTTTTTAGAAAAAAGGCCAATTTTTTATTTAAACATTTTTATGGAAATCTTTATAAACTATAACATCCATCCTCTTCTCAGATTATTAAACAGATTAAAACTCCTTTCTTGACATTTTACACCATCTGTGCACATATTAATTATAGGAGGGAACAGTGTCTATCAGACCTCTAAGTTCATTTTCCTCATATTATGGGAGACCTTTAAATTTTTTAATTTTATCAAATGACAACATTGAAAGATTAATTCTCATGTCACTTCATGAAAGAAATATTTTAGACCAAAAGTTAGGATGAAGAATTTCAGAAGAGTTCTTAAAACTGAATACTTTTAGCTTTATGAAAATTTATCTTTCCCTTATTTTTCATATTTTTCTATACACAGATGAAAATGGTGCTGGTGAACCAAAGCTGGAGACCTCTGATATAAAATAAAACCTGGGTTGTATATAGCCAGAAATACCTGGTGTCAAATACCACCTTATCACTTACTAGTTGTTTGGCTTTACTCAGGCATTAAACTCTCTGAGTCTCACCAAAAAGATAATATGGTCTATTTACTGGGCATTCATAATTGCTCTTCTGCTACATAAGAAGTATGCTCATGAATAATGGTCACCATAGCTAGAATTTATTTATTAATAGAATTTACTTATTAATGCACTTACTAAGCACCAAGCTTGTTTTATATATATATATTATATATATATATATAGGTTATTATTATTCCAATTCTCATCCGAACAAAGAAACTGAGGCTTTGGGAAGTTAAGAACTTGACTAGGGTTATACAGCTAAAATGTGGTAAAGGCTGGATTTGAATCCCAGGTTGCTTAATCCCAAGGTTCATGTTCTTTATAGCAATTTTTCAAAACTATTATATCAAAACCAAAATGTCTAACATCAGAGACAAAGAGAAGGAAAAATATTGAGGTGATCAGTGAAAACTCAGACATTTCTGGACCCCAACAGTTCCTTTTCTACATGTAGCCAACCAAGGCAATACCACTTTGCCCTGCTCCATAGGAATCAGACTTCCCTGGTGGCTCAGACGGTGAAGTGTCTGTCTACAATGTGGGAGACCCGGGTTTGACCCCTGAGTTGGGAAGATACGCTGGAGAAGGAAATGGTAATCCACTCCAGTACTATTGCTTGGAAAACCCCATGGACAGAGGAGCCTGGTAGGCTGCAGTCCATGGGGTCACAAAGAGTCAGACATGACTGAGCGACTTCACTTACATTTCTCTTTTTTAATAGTAATCAGAAGTTGTTACAAGATGACAAAATGGGTCCTGGAATGCTGTAAACTATATGGTTAAGTCAGAGTGGTACCCTTTTCTCCTCCCTGGTCCACGTTACTTAGGTCCCTGTTGGGAAGGGGGCCTGGACTGCCACAGCCCACCCTCACTTTTCACTGAGTCAGCTGGAGGGGCTGGAGAAGGCAATGGCACCCCACTCCAGTACTCGTGCCTGGAAAATCCCATGGACGGAGGAGCCTGGTGGGCTGCAGTCCATGGGGTCGCGAAGAGTCAGACACGACTGAGTGACTTCACTATGACTTTTCACTTTCATGCATTGGAGAAGGAAATGGCAACCCACTCCAGTGTTCTTGCCTGGAGAATCCCAGAGACGAGGGAGCCTGGTGGGCTGCCGTCTATGGGGTTGCATAGGGTCGGACACGACTGAAGTGACTTAGCAGCAGCAGCAGCAGCTGGAAGGGCAGCAGGGCAGAGGCAGTGGTCGTGGCAAACCATCAAAGGAGACCCCAAACTCTCCTCCACCTCTGGCTCAGCCACACACCCATAGTGTTCAGAGGAGCAGAACCCTGCATGCTCAGCTCAGGACAGCCTACATATTCTCTATTTCCTGGCAGAGGGTTATCTGTCTGTCTGCAAGATTTGCCTCTTTTCCAGAAGAAGCTGCCTAAGTGGTATCTGAATAAAGTTGAATGAGAGGCTGTTTGAAAAAAGGCAGATTTTGGCAATACAGCATAGTGTAACAGGAAGATTTAAATCACAACAGTATAGTAATATTGAAGTTAAAAAAAAAAACTTCCTTAAACTTGGGAAAAGAGGCAGAGAGAAATTACACAGGGAAGTAGAACAATTCATATGGTTTACCTTGCTATTTCCCTTCCTGCAGGGAGAAAGGGAAAGAAAACGGGCTTTCTGGCACCTGATGAGCCAGACCTTCTGTTATGGAAACCATCTCAGAGAGTGTCTCTTAAAGATGAAGAAACAGAGGCTAGAAATGTTAAGGGACTTCCACAAGGCCAAGCCACGAAGGCAGAATTGGAATTCACACCAGGGCAACTGTTAATGATCAGATTCTTTCTATCAAGCACGATTAGGGGACAAGCCTAGCTGCCTTGGCTGGAAAAGTAGCAGAGTGATGCATGTGCAGTCTGTCTGGTAAGGAACAGGTACAGCATACCAGGTAAAGAGAAGGCCCCCTCCGGTCCCCTCTTAGTGAGTATCACTTCCAAACTAGGAGTCACAATGAATGCCTTTACTGAATGTTGGGGCCCAAAAATGCAGAGGTCAAAGGGGAAAGGAAAGGTACCTGTTAGTGGAGGACCTACCGCAGTGGTTTTCCTTCAAGTTTCCTTTTTCCTTCCATTTGCATTTGAACCTTCACTAGGTCAGTGGGGTTGGCTAAAAATTGGCCAACAACACCAGCCATCATCCCTCCAATCACTGATTTCCTAATTATAAAAGGAAATACATTTTCTAAAGGTTGTTATCAATTTCACACATTTGTAGGAAACAATACCATGCTGGTACAGCCTCTGCATAAGAGATTTAAGACAAAGTGAAGCAAAAAAAACCAACCCACACAAATCACAGAGGAGAGTAGATGGTTTGTCTACTGATGGGAGGGCTCAGGGACCAGGAGTCAAAATTCAAATCTGAAGTTTCAGGCCCCTTTAATGGCCTGAAATTCAAAGGAAGGACAGTTGCTTCAAAGATATAATTTAACTGCAGTTTAATTCTGACCACAGGGGAATAAAAACAGCATTGATGTAATCAGTCTAACAAAGGCTGGTAAGCCAAGTTTTATAGGTTACTGTTTTACGAAATGAAAGGGTTTTGAAAACGTTCCTCTCTTTGAAGAGACTCTGTCCCTGGACTCTTTCTCCTTTCTTTTTATAAAAACTGAAATATAGTGGATGTACGATATTAAATAAATTACAGGTGTACAATATAGTGATTCACAATTTGTAAACGTTAGGCTCTATTTATAGTTAAGACACTGGCTATATCCCCTGTGTTGTACAATACAGTGTATTATTTTCAAAGTAAAACTTACCAAAGGGGATAATGCTTATCTTCACTTTTGCCAAACACAACTTCACGGAGATGTTCATAAGTGACCATTCGACCTCCAGAATACACTGTGCAAAACAGAGCATTGAAAGGATGAATTCAGCTCTACGTTTAATAAAGTAAGAGGATGCTTTGATGTAGCCTAGCTGATCTCCCTAGCTGTGTCTTCTCTCATATAACCTAGGCTTCTGACACCTGGCCTTGGTGGTTCTCCAAATATGCATGCCTTGTAAAGCCTCAGGCCTTCTATGTTGCCTGATCTTTCTTGAATGGATTATCCCTTCTATAATAATGGATCTATAATAACGGATTATCATTGCTAACTCCTCCTACTCTTTCAAGACTCCACTCAAAGAACATGTTTTCCAGAAAGTGCCCTCTTACCTGGCCTCCAGTGTTCTAGGCCATCATTACACCTGTCATGCTTCTATGATCCCCCAGAACTCCCCAGGGTGTGTCTAATACTGCATTTATCATCTTTATTAGAAACTTGGTTTACTTGTTAAAACTGCATTTATCATCTTGATTAGAAACTAACTTTGTTTACTTGTTCATCTTTCCAGCAGACCATGAGCCTTTCAAGGCAGATTTTGTGTGTTTTCATTACACTATACACCCTAGTACAGAGCTTGGGACACAGCAGGCATTTTCATTCAATAAACACATGCAAGTTCACTGGATAATTTACTACATTAAGGTAATCAATCTCAAACATATGAAATGAATCTTAACTAGAAAACCACATATGGTGGTCAACAAAATACAAATGAAAAGAAGTGAAACTCAAAATGATAATGCGAAGCAAGAAGCAGCTATTAAAGAAAAGAATAAGAAAGAAAAATCATGAAAATCAATACACGGTATTCAGAGAGAGAGCTTTTCTTGATATTTCAGGAAGTTTGATGCTGGATTTTAGGATATTAAAAAACATACAAAGTACCAAAACAATCATATTTCTGGACAGTTCCTAGTGAATATACTGTAATGTGCTCATCTGGAAAACTGAAGCTTTAAAACTACAAAGCTGGTAAATATTGGTACTGAGCACTTTTCTGATCAAAGGTCCCTACATACTTGAGGAATAATTAAGAATATATATAGAGGAGGAAAATGCCATACCCATCCCTTCTCCTTTTGAAGGCAAGTTTATGTTCTGTCCACAAGCTAGAAACTCAGTAACTTCTATCATTGTGGGTGCCCCACTGGAAGCAGAGCAGAAAAGTTTCTCACTGGCAGTATTATAATTTCAACTGTTTTCCTTTCAGAGTGACTAAAGGCCCACATAGGTAGCCTGGGAAATGAGGCAAAAATCCCACCTGTGTTGCTTTTACTCTATTGCCAAGGCTGGATTAGACAGTCACCCTTGCTCTCCTTTCAGATCAGCCTGGCCTTGGACACAAGGGACAGAGACTAGTAAGATCTGGCATTGCATTCAAATATATTTTCAATTTCAAAGAATGTAAAAAAAAAAATTATTTTGTGTTTAAAAGTTCCTCCAGTTGGTAAAAATTGCAGTGATTCATCTTCTTCTTTCCTAAAATTAAAAAACTTTTTCATTAGGAATCCTTTCAAGCATACAGCAAAGTAGAGAAAAATAATACTCTATGTCTATCATGGAGATTTATCAATTACTAACATTTTCACCTTACCTGCTTTTTCTTTTCTTCAATTATTTCAGAGTGCATTAGAAAATATCATGACATCATGATAGTTCACCCCTAAATACTTTTGTATGAACTTACAAAGCCCTGAGGCTATAATTCCTTAATAAGCATTGGTGGTTAAGAGATTATATATTCACTTATCACATTAGTAGAAGGAAACTAGCTGGCCTTTCGACACAAGTCAACAGGAAAGCAGAGGAGACAAACACAGAAATCATGGCAAACTAGAATCAAGATAAATACCTATGTGTCTGTAAATGGCGGGTGTCACTCCTTGCCAGAGCTTTAGAAAGCCCTCCTCCTGGACAATCCCTAGGGCGGTGCGTACCATGCCCCTGTATGGAGCAGACTCTGTTGCACCATCTCCCAACCGAGCAAGGGCAGCTTCTCCTTGTATTTGAAGTCGAGTTTTTGTGAGGTCGAGGGGAAAGGTTGCTGACAACAACAACGACAAGAAAAAACAAAACGAGGGGGAAACCCGTAACATTCAGAAAAGTGAACAAAATTTTTTTTAGAAAAATCACAGGACCCAGATTTTAGTCATTCTCAAATTTCAGAATACATCAGAATCAACTAGGGAGATTGTTAAAAATTACATTATTTCCTAGCCCCACGCCTATGGAATTTCAGTAGGCAGATAGGGTTAAGACATCAGTGGATTCTGACACACTCCCAAACTTGAGAATCACTGTCCCAGAGCACTAGAAAGAAAACAAAAAGTGACAAGTGTTGGGTTCTTTTCAGTCATAAATGTGCATCTAAAACCTACTTTTGTCCTCAATTTTCGCTTTCTAGTGGGGATAATTTCAGGTATCTATAGTCTAAGATGTGCCTGGTCTGCAACCATGATTAAGAGCCAACGTGACTTTTAGAATACTGTGCTATTATGGCAGGTTCTTAATAAATGCCAGATGAAGCTGAATTCTGTCATTTCATCGGTAATGCTCCCATGTAGATGAATCACTGGCCTGACTGTCTGAAAAATAGAAGATGCATCATAGAGTTTATCATTTCTTTTCTACCCAAGGGTGGCAGGCTCAATATTCTTTCATGAAAGGTAGTGTTGAGTGTTTTTTTCCCCAGCACTGATGAGTTTTCTGCATGACCTCCTTAACAAAATACCAACTATACTTGAAACTTGAAATTTTTTTCCTAATGATTACATCTTGAATTAGAGGTAGACCTTTTGCCTTGAAACAAGTGAAGCTAACTGGCTCACATAAGGAAGATCAAGCTCTTAACTTTATATACACAACGATTCAGATAAGTTCATAGACATTAGTGACACTGCACGTCTTTCCAGTGACCACCACCTGATGCAGAACCATAGCTGTGCCTTTTCCAAGAGAATATTCAATCTGCACCACTGGTCTTTGGAAAAGTTAATTATCTTGCTGATTGTTTTCCTAAAACACAAGTTGTGGGCATACAGAGAATTTAAGCAGTGCTTTACTGACATATGAAGCCTGCAAAATCTTAAGATATAGCCACTTCTATATTAGCATAATTATGCCTCTTCAAATAATTTTGACTTTCTTGCTGGTTACTTAAATAATGCTTCAGGTTCTGATCCTAAATCGTTTTGTACTCAAAACTATCTCGTATTTTGATTCCCCTGGTTCTTACTTCCCACCCCCACACAATTCTCCACAAGTTTTTAACAGGAGGGAGTTTCCTTTACAAAAGCCCATTGGTTACAGGGGAAACACTGGGTTAAAACAAAACAAAATAAAACAAGAAACTAGGAATATAGCTAATCATTTAGAAATATGCTTTAAAATTTTAAGTTGATGAATTGTATTTCAGTGAAAACAATGGACAATAATTCTCCTTCAGCTTTGGGGGAACAGAGAGAAAAAAATAAGGAGGGCTCAAAGGGAAAGAATGGATGAGCACTCGGAGCAAAAAAAAAAAAGAGATCATGTTTTGGCGCTGCTGGAAACACAAAGTAAACTCCAGTACTTTGGCCACCTCATGCGAAGAGTTGACTCATTGGAAAAGACTGATGCTGGGAGGAATTGGGGGCAGGAGGAGAAGGGGACGAAAGAGGATGAGATGGCTGGATGGCATCACTGACTCCATGGGCGTGGGTCAGGGTGAACTCCGGGAATTGGTGATGGACAGGGAGGCCTGGCATGCTGCGATTCATGGGGTCGCAAAGAGTCGGACACGACTGAGCAACTGAACTGAACGGAACTGTTTTAGAACAGGGCAAACTAACGCTTACAAATGATAACACACTGGAGCTATTGCTTTTTCTTTTTTTTTTAAATGGGCAAGAAGATGAAAGTGTCATGTTAAAATGCACAGGGAAGGCTTCACAGGGGAAACATGGGCACTATTCTCATAAAATTCCTGCAAGAAGCACCTCCTGTTCTTGCAAGAGCATCATAACTCGGCTCTAAGTAGCCCCTCTGACTTGCTCACGCAGATGTAATTGTTCATCCTCTCTGCCCTTATGATAACACCTCCATTACAATAAGTGGCATAATGTAACTGTCTCTGCATGTCTCCCCACCAACCTGTAAGGTCTTTTTAACTGTATCTCCACAGTCCCCTGCACTGTGGTCATTATAATAATGTCGTGATCAATCGATGCCTTGCCTTGGATTTAGCGTTTATATATTAACCTCTCAGACTCTCACAAGGTATACACAGTGTAGCTGAATTCAGCTCAAAGAGGTCAACAGGCAAATGCTGAGTGGATGGATGCTCGGTAAGGAATGGGTTAAGAACTGTAGTCCCACAAGTTGAGTCCACAACTTGGACCCAAAACACAACGATATAGTGAGGCTGGGTAAGAATATAAACAGATATGTCCTCAATAAAGACGGAAAGTGGATTGTGTTTTTAAAAAGGGCATCCTCACAAAAGGGAAATGATGCCTATAGGGGAGTAACAGCTCAGGAAGCTTCTAATAGGACACATTCAGGTGCAACAGCACATCCGACAGAGTCAAAACTGGAAGGAAGAAACCTTCGTGACCTCCACTCCCTCCTCCTCCTCCCAAGACTGGCCTTGCCCCCACCCCGCCACACCTGCCAGGAGGACAGGTGTGGACCGACAAGGGTTGCATCCACTCGGAAACGAAGCCACCCGCCCGGCCCCCCACCCTCGGGCGGCCCCTGGAGGTCGAGCTGGGGAGGCCCAGGCTGGACGGCCGGGTACCTAGCTCGGCCACGGTGGCCGCGCAGCCCGACAGGAGGAACTTGCTCGCGCGGGGCCATCTCTGGGCGAGCGGCGAGAGCCTCTCCGCATCGTCTGGAGCCGACATTCAGCAGCAGCACGGGACGACGATACGCCCCTTCTGGCCCGCGTCCCGCGCCGCGGCTGGCCTGCCACCCGGCCAGGGCGGCCCCCTCTCAAGCGACACGCTGCAAGGCGGGGATCATTTCTCTAGCTTGGCTCGGCCAGGCGGGCCCAACGAACCCGCAGCCTCCCTGGCAGCCCCAGGCTGGAACAGCCCAGTGGCTGGGGAGCGGAAAACAGCTCGAAGCCCCCGAGGCTTCTGGGAAATGTAGTCCGCGTGGCTCCGCCCCCTTCGACCGAGTTCTCTGATTGGCCGCAAGCCAGCCCCTGAACCACTCCCCCGGTCTCCATGGTAACAGGGCTCCCTCCTCCACCCTCTGCACTCGCCCCAGCTGGAACCAACCCCTGCATTCTGTCCCGGATAGCCAGGACTTTAAAAATTCGTGTACGTGGGAGGAAGAGATGTTGCAAAAGTTACCTAAAAATTGGGGCGGGGAAAAGAGGCTACAGTTAAGAAGTCGAACAAGCTGCAAAAGTCACAGTGGAAAAGTTGGGTCGAGTGAGTGCCCTGTTCCAGGGCGAAGAAGCAAGACTTTTCCCTTCTCTGACTCAGGAAGGTGCTAGACAAAAACATGGAAATCATTTCCCCACAGTGATTATAATCTTAGGTTGTGTTGCTGTTTTATTATTTCTTCAGTGGAAGAACTTGCGTAGACCCCCGTGCATAAGGGGCTGGATTCCTTGGATTGGAGCTGGATTTGAGTTTGGAAAAACCCCTCTAGAATTTATAGAGAAAGCAAGAATCAAGGTATGTGGCCTGAGCACATGGAGTTTCCGGAAAAGATAATGTATTCTTTTTTATTTTCTTTCGCTACATCTCAAATGCAATATTAGAACGTGGGGATCCTACCTACTGCCCACAGTTAAACGATGTAGCCATTTATGAGTAAGTTAACTAACAATCAACTGTCTTATGCAAGATTTTTCTAAAGAAATAGGTTTTTATGAGTTGTGAAATACAAGACAGCTTGTCAGTGCCTTTTTGGAAGTAGAAATTAATTTAAAAGTGCTAGTTACTGTGTCATAGATTAAAAATCTAAAGTGTATATATATGAACTAAATTCAGTGATTGGGAAGACAGAAGTGTAATATAATTAATTTTGATTTATGAAAACACTTAATAAATTAGTATCCAAATCAAGATTAACACCAGGCAGTCATAAAAATGGCTTGCAAACTTGGTCTTTACAAATACAGTGGGCACTGTATTTTCTGCTGGTGTTATTTGATTATGGTGAGGTCCATTTTCACTGCACACTAAGAGTATTAATAATCATTGTTGTACATGTTTTTGTCTTTAAAATCACTTTTAAATATATCTTTCAAAAACAGTATATAGGTTGCTGCTAACTTTTTCATTTATTTCAAACAGTCTCGTGTGTATGTTCCTGTGTGTTTGCACTGTTTACACTTACCTGATTGTTTTGCACTTGCCTGATTGTTTCATCAGAAAGTGAAAGTGAAGTAGCTCAGAGAGTCGTGCCTAACTCTTTGCACTCCGCGGACTGTAGCCTACCAGGCTCCTCCAGGCAAGAATATTGGAGTGGGTTGCCGTTTCCTTCTCCAGGGGATCATTCTGACCCAGGGATTGAACCCAGATCTCACACATTGAGGCAGACGCTTTAACCTCTGAGCCACCGGGCAGTTCATCAGAATAAATACCTAAATGTAAGACTACCTAAAGGACATTAAATTATTTATATTATTGTGTTGCACCTAAGGATTATGTAAGGATTAAAGAATTATGTAAGAATCCTTTTTCTTTTCCTTTGAGTGTAGGAGATTTCCTGATTCTCATATCCTGGCCCACACTAGGTACCATAATTCTTGCTAGTTTGATAGATGAAAAATACTATCTTGTAAAGAAATACATCTTGGTCTTCTGTAGCCTTCCTTAGATATATGATCTTGATAAATCTTTAGGAATGTTTCTGAAAGCTTGTCTTAGAAGGTCAAGCAAGGTCACAAAGTTTATTCTGTTTTCTTCTAAAAGGTTTATAGCTTTCTATTTTACATTTAGCCACTAGAGTCCTAGAGCCACTTAGAGTTAATTTTTTTGTAACGTGTACAGAAGGGATGAGGTTTACTTTTTTCCCATCTCCATGTCCAGTTGTTTCAGTATCATTTCTTGAAAGACTTTCCTTTCCTCACTGAATTGCCTTTTGCAGCATTTCAAAGATTAATTGACATATATATGTAGATCTATGTCTAGCCTTTCTATCCTATTCCATTGATTAAATGCCCACTCCTTTGTTAACACTAATACAGTAAATAAATAAAAACTAATACAGTTATAGTAAATCTTTAAAATAGGTAGTGAAAATTCTTTGAATATTTTGGCATTCATGTGGCATTCAAGATTCAGTTCAGTTCAGTCACTCAGTGGTGTCTGATTCTTTGAGACCCCATGGACTGCAGTGTGCCAGGCTTCCCTGTCCATCACCAACTCCCGGAGCTTGCTCAAACTCATGTCCATGGAATCGGTGATGCTATCCAACCATCTCATCCTCTGTGGTCCCCTTCGCTTCCCGCCTTTAATCTTTCCCAGCATCAGGGTCTTTCCAGTTAGTCAGTTCTTTGCATCAGGTGGCCAAAGTATTGGAGTTTCAGCTTCAGCGTCAGTCCTTCCAATGATATTCGGGATTGATTTCCTGTAGGATTGACTGGTTGGATCTCCTTGCAGTCCAAGGGACTCTCAAGAGTCTTTTCCAACACTACAGTTCAAAGGCATCAATTCTTGGGTGCTCAGCTTTCTTTATGGTCCAACTCTCACATCTGTACTTGACTACTGGAAAAACCATAGCTTTGACTAGACGGACCTTTGTTGGCAAAGTAATGTCTCTGCTTTTTAATATGCTATCTAAGTTTGTCATAGCTTTTCTTCCAAGGAGCAAGCGTCTTTTAATTTCATGGCTGCAGTCACCATCTGCAGTGATTTTAGAGCCCAAGAAAATAAAGTCTGTCACTGTTTCCATTGTTCCCCCGTCTATTTCCCATGAAGTGATGAGACCGGATGCCATGATCTTCGTTTTTTGAATGTTGAGTTTTAAGCCAGCTTTTTCACTCTCCTCTTTCACTTTCAGCAAGAGGCTCTTTAGTTCCTCTTCGCTTTCTGTCATAAGGGTGGTGTCATCTGCATATCTTAGGTTATTGATATTTCTCCCAGCAATCTTGATTCCAACTTGTGCTTCATCCATTTGGGCATTTCACATGATGTACTCTGCATATAAATTAAATAAGCAGGGTGACAATATGCAGCCTTGATGTACTCCTTGCCCAATTTGGAACCGGTTGGTGTTCCATGTCCAGTTCTAACTGTGGCTCAAACAAAACCTTGTGGGCACCAGGATGCAGGGACCCCACAAGAGACTGAGCCAGACTTGCCTTTGAGTATTTGGGTGTCTCCTGTGGAGGCATGGGTCAGCAGTGGCCTGCTGCAGGGATAAGGGCTTTGGCTGCACCAGACGTGGGAGGCTCTGTGTGTGCCCCACCATAGAGCCACTGAGCAGATGGACTGCAAACTGGAGAGCCATTATATCAAAGAAGTTCTCATACTGTTGTGAAAGTTCTAGGGCCCACAACAGGTTTTCCAACATCTGGGGATCTGGAGAGGGACTGAGAACCCCCAGGGAATTTGACTTTGGAGGCCAAAGGGTTTGATCACCAAACTTCCATAGGACTAGGGAAACATACTCTTGGATGGCACAAACAAAACCTTGTGCAGACCAGGACCCAGGAGAAAGGAGCAGTGACCTCACAAGAGACTGACCCAGACTTGTCTGTGTATGTCCAGGAGTTACCAGCAGAGGCGTGAGTTGACAGTGGCCTGCCATGGAGTCAGGGACACTGAATTCTGTAGTCTGGCATAAGTCCTTTTGAAGGAGGTCGCCATTAACCCTACCATAATTGGGCTTTAGGCCAAACAACTGGGAGGGAACACAGCCCCACCCATCAACAGACAATTGGATTAAAGATTTACTGAGCATGGCCCCACCCACCAAAGCAAGACCCAGATTCCCTAACAGCCAGTTTCTCCTATCAGAAAGCTTCCAAAGGCTCTTATCCTTATCCATCAGATGGCAGACAGAATGGAAACTACAATTACAGAAAACTAACCCAACTGACAAATAGCTGTGAAAAGAAGAAAAGCAAAAAGAAAAGGAGAAAAGGAAAGATATAAACATCTGAATGCGGAGTTCCAAAGAATAGCAAGAAGAGATAGGAAAAAGCCTTCCTCAGCGATCAATGCAAAGAAATAGAGAAAAACAACAGAATGGGAAAGACTAGAAATCTCTTGGAAAATCAGAGATACCAAGGGAACATTTCATGCAAAGATGGGCTCAATAAAGGACAGAAGTGGTAGGGACCTGACAGAAGCAGAAGATATTAAGAAGAGGTGGCAAGAATACACAGAAGAACTTTCCAAAAAGATCTTCAAGACCAAGATAATCATGATGGTGTGATCACTCACCTACAGCCAGACATCCCGGAATGTGAAGTCAAGTGGGCCTTAGAAAGCATCACTATGAACAAAGCTAATGGAGGTGATGGAATTCCAGTTGAGCTATTTCAAATCCTGAAAGATGATGCTGTGAAAGTGCTGCACTCAATATGCCAGCATATTTGGAAAACTCAGCAGTGGCCGCAGGACTGGAAAAGGTCACTTTTCATTCCAATTCAAAGAAAGGCAATGCCAAAGAATGCTCAAACTACCGCACAGTTGCACTCATCTCACACACTAGAAAAGTAATGCTCAAAATTCTCCAAGCCAGGCTTCAGCAATACGTGAACTGTGAACTTCCAGATGTTCAAGCTGCTTTTAGAAAAGGCAGAGGAACCAGAGATCAAATTGCCAACATCCACTGACTCATGGAAAAAGCAAGAGAGTTCCAGAAAAACATCTATTTCTGCTTTATTAACTATCCCAAAGCCTTTGACTGTGTGGATCACAATCCACTGTGGAAAATTCTTCAAGAGATGGGAATACCAGACCACCTGACCTGTTTCTTGAGAAAGCTTTATGCAGGTCAGGAAACAACAGTTAGAACTGGACATGGAACAACAGACTGGGTCCAAATAGGAAAAGGAGTACATCAAGGCTGTATGTTGTCACCCTGCTTATTTAACTTCTATGCAGAGTACATCATGAGAAACGCTGGGCTGGAAGAAACACAGCTGGAATCAAAATTGCCGGGAGAAATATCAATAACTTCAAATATGCAGATGACACCACCCTTATGCCAGAAAGCAAAGAGCAACTAAAAAGCCTCTTGATGAAAGTGAAAGAAGAGAGTGCAAAAGTTGGCTTTAAAGCTCAACATTCAGAAAACTAAGATCATGGGATCTGGTCCCATCACTTCATGGGAAATAGATGGGGAAACAGTGGGAACAATGCCAGACTTTATTTTTTTGGGCTCCAAAATCACTGCAGATGGTGACTGCAGCCATGAAATTAAAAGACGCTTACTCCTTGGAAGGAAAGTTATGACCAACCTAGATAGCATATTCAAAAGCAGAGACATTACTTTGCCAACAAAGGTCCATCTAGTCAAGGCTATGCAAAGAGTTGACTCATTGAAAAAGACTCTGATGCTGGGAGGGATTGGGGGCAGGAGGAGAAGGGGACGACCGAGGATGAGATGGCTGGATGGCATCACCGACTTGATGGATGTGAGTCTGAGTGAACTCTGGGAGTTGGTATGGACAGGGAGGCCTGGCGTGCTGCAATTCATGGGGTCGCAAAGAGTCGGACACGACTGAGAGACTGAACTGAACTGAACCCAACTGATCACTTGGATCACACCCTTGTCAAATTCAGTGAAACTATGAGCCATGCATGCCACGTAGGGCCACCCAAGATGGATGGGTCATGGTGGACAGTCTGACAAAACGGGGTCTGCTGGAGAAGGGAATGGTAACCCACTTCAGTATTCTTTCCTAGAGAACCCCATGAACAGTATGAAAATGCTTTTAAGATTATTTGCATTTTAATATAAATTTTTGAATTGGCTTGCCAATATCAATAATAAAAACTGATGGAAATATAATTGGAAGTTGGTTAAGTCTACAGAAAAATTGAGGGAAAATTGACTTTTTAATGATATTGTCTTCTATAACTGCCGTATCTCCCATTTGTTATATAACTTTTTTAGGCATATTCTGTAGTTTCTAATGATGGGAGTTTTGTCTGTAATTGTTAATTATTTTCCTGATGTATTTTATATTCTTGAGGCTATTGTAGATACCTTGAGGATATTGCAGAAATTGTAGATTGTTTTCACTTTTTGTTCCCCTTGGCTGCACTGCATAGCAGGCATATGGGGATCTTAGTTCCCTGACCAGGGATCAAACCTGCACCCTGTGCCTTAGAAGTGCAGAGTATTAACACTGGATGCCTAAAGAAGTCCATAAATTGTTTTCACTTTTGTTTTCCAGTGATATCACTTTGGCACATAAAAGATATAATTGTTTTTGTTTTGTATTCTCTTATCTTGCCAAATTCACTTATTAGTTCCAGTAGTTATTTTGTAGATTTCCTAGGATTTTTAGACATACACAATATATCCTACAAACAGATAAGTTTATTTCCTGTTTTCTGATCTTTATCCCTTTTATTTCTTTTTCTTACATAAAGAGAAGTGAAGTGAAGTGAAAGTCGCTCAGTTGTGTCCAACTCTTTGCGACCCCATGGACTATACAGTCCATGGAATTCTCCAGGCCAAATACTGGAGTGGGTAGCCATTCCCTTCTCCAACATAAAGAGAAACTTCTAATATATTGTTGAATAAAAATGGTGTACATAGATAAGCTTGTCTTTTTCCTAATATTCAGGAAAAAATGTTCAATGTTTCAGCATTAAATTTCTTATTACTGGTAGGTTTTTCAAATGTGCCTATTTCAGACCTGACGTGGTCCATACCCAGAATTCACAGATGCTACCAGGGAAATAATGACCTAGTCACTAAATCAGTTCACTCCTATTCTTGGTGGAGTTTTAGTCCATTTAGATCTTACTGTCTCTTCAACTCTCCCCAACTGATGCCTTTAAAAATATGATGTTTGTAATCTATGCCTCTTTACTTTCATCCTACACAGACACAAAAGCATCTGCATTTGTTTTAAAAGCTACAGAATATTCCCTGAGTCATAGTTCACTTAGATAGTCACCTAATGATTGACATGGTTTGTTTTCTATATTTCACTATTATAAATAATGTAACAACAAATGTCATTTCTGTGTGTGCCAGTATATCTGTGGAGTAAATGATCAGATTCAAAATGTCAGTGTATTTTTTTAATTTAATTTTTATTTTAGATTAGATTATGGAGTTTCCCAGGTGGCGCTAGTGGTAAAGAAAGAACCTC
>SJXQ01006486.1:122388-260008 GCA_006408695.1 Aepyceros melampus
CCCAGTGCAAGAGACTTAAGACACTAGAGTTTGATCCCTGGGTCAGGAAGATCCACTGGAGGAGGGCATGGCAACCCACTCCAGTATTCTTACCTGGGGAATCCCATGGACAGAGGAGTCTGGTGGGCTATGGTCTATAGGGTTGCAAAGAGTTGAACAAGACTGAAGCAATTAAGTACACACGCACACATTAGGGTATAGCTGATGTGTTAGTTTCAGGTGTACAGCAGAGTTATTCAGTTATACGTATACATATATTCATTCTTCTTCAAATTCTTTTCCCATATAGGTCATTACAGATTATTAAGAGAACGTTGTAACTCAGACTAAAGGGGGAAACTTTGTGTTTTGAGCAGAGCAGTAATGTGATCCGATTTACATTTTAAACGGTCATTTTGGGCACTCTGTTAAAAATAAAAACATAAAACTAAAAGAAAAAAGATAATCTGAAGGTTTTGGCAAGAATTCAAGCTTGAGACCCTCGTGGCTTGTACCATGATGATAGCAGTGGGAGTTTGAGAAGTGACTGGATCTCTCTTAAAAGTGGAGGCAGCAGGATTTCCTGGTGAATGGAACGTGGTGTGTGAAAGGATGAAAAGGGTCTGAGGTGGCTCTAAAAAGTTGGGCTTGAAAAACTAGAACTTGGACTTACTATCAAGTGAGGTGGACAGTATTACCTGTAATGTGGCCAGAGTGCCTGTACATGTTGCCAAAGGCCACTTTCCAGATGGAAACTTAAGAATTCTCACTTGAGCAAGCCTTCAACAATGAAAATGATTCATCTTCTTCTAAGGATTCAGTAATAAACCATTGAAGGTAGGGAACGTGGGAAACAACGTAGATGTCTGCATCACTAATGGAAAAATATGAGGCTTCACTATTTTGGGGTATCAGGTATTAGGCCCATAGTTGCCTAATAGCATCCAACAGTATGTTCCAGGAATGATCACATGCCATTTCATGCAGATCTGGAAATGACTTATATTGAAGTGCTGATGAGCCTGTCGGTACTTTGAGATATTATAACTGTTGTTGTTCAGTTACCAAGTCATGTCCGACACTTTGTCACCTCATGAGTTACAGCACGCCAGGCTTCCCTGTCCTTCACTATCTCCCGGAGTTTGCTCAAACTTGTGTCCATTGAGTCAGTGGTGCCAGCCAACCATCTCATCCTCTGTCGCCCCCTTCTCCTCCTGCCCTCAGTCTTTTCCAGCATCAGGGTCTTTTCCAAGGAGTTGTCTCTTCACATCAGATAGCCAAAGTAATGATGCTTCAGCTTCAGATTCAGTCCTTCCAGTGACTATTTAGGGTTGATTTCCTTAAGAATTGACTGTCTTGACCTCCTTTCTGTCCAAGGGACTCTTAAGAGTCTTCTCCAGCACCACAATTTGAAAGCATCAATTTACTATAATGGGATATAAAAGTATGGGTGGTGGTTCCAAAAATATACATGTTGAATGTGGTGGGGGAAAGTCAGTGTGGCCACAGGAGGAAATGAGAATGAGGCTTTGAAGGAAGAAGGTTATAATACTCATGGGTCCAAGGCAAAGGTCACTGTGTGCTATGCAGGGCCACAGCGGAAAGAACTCTGTCAGTCAAGATGCAGAAGATGGAGCAAGAAAAAGCTCCATGCACAGCATTTGTTGGAGTTTCCTCGGGAAAGCAAGGCAAGGCAGGGTAGACACTGGGGCTTTGAGCTCTAGGGTTGGTCTCCAGATGCCCAGTGACTTTTCCTGGGATGATTTAGGGCAGGGATCATATTGGCTTGGTGTGTCAGAGTTAGACCAGAAAGGGGTTGGTGATATAGACTCAAGATGGGTTGACTTCCATATGAAAGGCATGTTCCTGGTTGGCTGAATCCTTTGCTCTCTCTAATTATCGGCTAGTTCTGAGAGGGCCATTTCTACCAAGTAGTGAGGCCACTGGCCTTCCCTGGTGGTTCAGTGGTAAGGAATCTGCCTGCCAGTGCAGGAGAAGCCAGTTCAATCCCTGGGTCGGGAAGATCCCCTGGAGAAAGAAATGGCTACCCACTACAGTATTCTTGCTGGAGAGTGCGGTGGACAGAGGAGCCTGGCAGGCTACATACGGTCTATGGGGTTGCAAAAGAGTTGGACTTGACTGAGCAACTCAACAACAACAATGTGAGGCCTCCAAAGCTGAACATTATGAATAAGAAAACATAGCTCAGGAAGGCAAAAGAATCATATCAATTTGGGACTTCTGTAAATTTGGGGTAGAAGCTATAAAGTGCTTTTTTGTTAGTGGAATTTGAAAGACTTGTATGGCTTAAAAACAAATAAAATATTCTTAATGTAATGGTTCCTCTTCTCCATTTGTGCTGCCTGTCCTTTTCTTTTGAAATATGAGATTGGTTTGTGTTTAAATGTGTTCATTTTGAGTATCCTAAGAAAATAAAAATACATCTTAGTCAACCCTTTGTATTTTACCTCTGGTTATTTAAATGTATTCTAGAGAACATTCAAGAGAATTTAAGAGTCATCATTTTAATAGAAAAAGAAAAGGTAGCTAATGTAATTGATCCTGTGATGAATGGATGCCAAATAGACACCAAATCTAAAAAAGTACAATTGGAACAGTTAAGCTCTTTTGAGGTTAGAGTTGTGGGGAAGATCGTAGTTTATTGCCTCCATTCATGATTGAAGAAAATGTTAAATTATAATTAGAAGCCAGTGAAAATAATGATATCTTTTTCTCCCAGTAAAGTTGTGGACTCCCTGAAGCCAAACTCTGCGCTAGAGGATGTTTGTAGGCTCTAGGAGTGATCTGATAGAAAAGGCACAACTGATGGTGTATGAGAGAGAAGGTATCCATGAAGAACAAAGAGAGACTATGGAATCCATATCACAAGTGAAGGAGGGTGGGCATTTCCCAGGGGCAGGACCCTCCATCTGTTAACTGGAGGGGAAGCATGGAGAATGGGTACAAATGGGTACAATCCTTTGCTCTGGTGGTGAGAAGCTGAGAGTGCTCATTTTTCCCCAGTGAGTTACAAAGCAGGAACACTGAGTGGAAAGGGTTGGGCAGGGGAACAGCTGAGTCATTTTGAAAGGGAGAAAATGAGCACTACAGAACTTTCTGTTGTAGACATTGTTGAGTGACCAGAGACTGACGGTGAAATCAGTCAGCAGTTTATCTTTTTCGTAAACAAAGTTCAGCCATAGGTTGCTTATAACCCTCCAGGGATCTTGAAAACAGTGTTGGAGTATCACAGTGTTTAACCTAATTTCTAACAATTATTTCTAAGTATTATTTCCTACTACTAGAATGGAAGGTGCAAACAAATAAAAATATGATCAAAAGGAAGGTTAAATATTATGACAGAATAAATTAGGATTTATACAATTAAATTTCACTCCATCAATCAAAATGTATAAATAATTACTAGGAAATGGAAAGCCACTCCACTGTTCTTGCCTGGAAAATTCCGTGGACAGAGGAGCCTGGCAGGTTATAGTCCATAGGGTTGCAAAGAGTCGGATGCGACTGGGCATGCATACATTATACATAGTCTTAATAGTTTTTATCTTGACTCTAATTTCAGTGTTGGGATTCTTGAGGAACTCTGTCTTAAGCATAACTCATGTCTAGTGACTTATCTATTAGAAATGCTTACTAAGCTGATCTCTACTTATGTGTTTTTTCTTTCAGTATGGACCAGTATTTACAGTCATTGTTATGGGCACCCGAATGACCTTTGTGACTGAAGAAGAGGGGATTAATGTGTTTCTAAAATCCAAAGAAGTAAATTTTGAACTAGCAGTGCAAAATCCCATCTATCATACAGGTAAGCAGTATTTTCAGATAGTCCATTTGAAATACAACCTGGAATTCCAAGAGCAGCTTTAGGTAACAAGCACATCTTCACTCCTCTATCAAAAATAAGGCAGACCCATTATTTTACTCTAGAGTAGGGATAGAAAAGAGTTTGTGATGAGTTTGGCCTTTGAAAAACAAATTGTGTGCTTGGTCGCTCAGATGTGGCAACTCTTTGTGGCCCTATGGACTGTAGCCTGCCAGGCTCCTCTGTTAATGGGTTTTTCCAGGCAAGAATATTGAGGTGGTAGTCATCCCTTCTCCAGGGGATTCTTCCCACCCCAAGAGTCAAAGGCAGGTCTCCTGCATTGTAGGTGGAATCTTTACCATCTGAACCAAGCCCTAAGAATGAATTATTGGCAGTGTCAAACATTAGGATCTCCACAAGGCACATGTAAAAGATAAGGTCACCTCACTGACGTTTACTTGGGAAATTATTGGAATTTATATCCTGTTAACAGCCCCCAGGATGTCACTGACTCTGTTATGCTGCTGTGCATGTTTTATAGGCTGTTGCTCTTTGTTTGATCTCATGTTGCAGCACTTAGTGAGGCCCCCTCCTTTATTTTGGCTGTGCTCCGTCTTCTTTGCAGTGCAGGAGAGCTTCTCTTTGTGGCATTGGCTCCCTAGTTGCAGTGTATGCCTTTAGGTACCCCGCAGTATAAGGGATCTTAGTTCCCTGACCAGGGATCAAACCCATGTCCCGTGCATTGGAAGGCAGATTCTTAACCCCTGGTCCACCAAGGAAGCCCCAGTAAGCTCTTTACTATGGCATTTCCTGACATAGTCCACAGGGTTATTAAGGTGAGTGGGGCTTGGCTTCATATAATTGATGCCCTTTCTTTCTTCATCCTCAGAGACTGCTGGACTCAGTCAGCATACTTTCAGTGTGACTGTCTGCCTTTATTTCTCCCCAGGATGTGAAGATGCATGCTAAGGCCATTTGTCTTCCCAGGAATACAGAGCTGGTTCATTTTGCACCTGGTTCTTTTCTCTGCTTTCATAATGCCTGTGCTTGCTTCTAACATCTTTCTTTCTCTTCGCTTCCTTTTTTTGCTTCTTTCTTAGGTTCATTTCCCTATACCTTCTTTTATGCATTTCTTGCCATTAAGACATGCAAGTTTGTTTTCAAGGCTGTTAGTGATCAATAACATGATTATTATTTTTTGTTGCTTGCATGAAAAATCACATGTTGATTTCATTTTTTTAGTCTTTAATGCTTCTTGATATTTAGACTGTGGCATTCCAGATCAAAGAAATATAAATACTTGGAAGATCTTGATCTGTAAATTCACATATTCCTTCAGAAAAATATACCAGCTTACCTATCAGAGGTATATTGAAATGATCACTTTATTTTTTTTCAGCTCTGCCCCCCCGGGGGACTTTCATGTTTAAATATTTCTATTTAATAGATAAAATATCATAATATTTACTCATGAGCCCAGCTTCCCATTCCTTTTAAATATACCTCTACCACAGAGATGATACATATTCAAGAAATCTACAAATTATTTTTCATTAACTTATGTGAAATGTAACCTACGTGTAATAAGATGATGAAATATAAAATTAAAAATTAGTTTTTAAAAAAACTTATTTCAAAGATAATTAAAGAGGGTTAAAGAAAAATATAAAGGAATAATGAGTTCAAAAATTCATACTCTTTAACACCCAGACCAGAGCAGGTATGTCATGAAAGGAGCATGAACACTAAGATAAAGGGAACAATGGAACAGTGTGGGGACTTCCCTGGTAGTCCAGTGGTTAAGCGTTCACCTTCCAATCCAAGGAATGCAGGTTTGATTCCTGGTCTGGGTGCTAATATCCCACATGCCTCATGGCCAAAAAACCAAAACATAAAGCAAAAACAATATTGTAATAAATTCAATAGAGACTAAAAATGATCCACATTAAAAAAAAAAGTCTAAAAAAAAGGGGGGGAACAGTGGGGCCAAAGCTATTCATGGAGTTAGGAAGATCCTGCTGGTGGAGACAATATTTAAGACACTTAAAGGGGAAAAGAAGTCAGAAGGAGAAATGTATATCTTATAGGTGTGTAAGGGAAGTGAGAGTTGGTTGTCAAAAATAGATAACATTCTGAGCAGATAGAACAGTTCATAAAGATGGTGAGATGTAAAAAAGAGTGTGTTTTACCTGGTATATATATTTGGAGGGTGAAGACACTAGAAATAGCATTGGAGAGCTGCAAAGAGGGTAGAAGGCCTTGCAAACTTTGTTAAGGCTTTCACCTTCTCACAGTCTATGTTGACTCTTCAGCTTTGGCTCCAGTTCCTGTGATCAAGACATATTGACTGTTTACTTCAAGAAGTGGTTGCTTATTTTGAAAAGTGTTTTCTCTGTTTATAGCATCCATCACAAAGAACATCTTTTTAAAACTGCACGAGAAACTTTATATCACGGTGAAAGGGAAAATGGGGATTCTCAACCTATACAAATTCACTGGACAATTGACTGAAGAATTACAGGAACAGTTGCAGAATTTAGGTACTCACGGGACCACAGACCTGAACAAGTTTATGAGGTAAATCAATGCCTTGTTATTTTTGTTTTGTTTTCTTTTTTTGGAATAAGAAAGTTTGAAGCCTATATGTTGAACCTGAAATACAATGTGGTGGATTATGAAATCTACCTTACTAAGCAATTAAAAATTCTGTTGATCTTTTAAATTCTAATTAATGGGCAGTTTTCATTTAGTACTTCAATTTGAAGTTAAGCAAACAAACCAATAGATCCCAGGCGGTGCTAGTGGTAAAGAACCCTCCTGCCAGTGCAGGAGATGTAAGAGATGGGTTCAATCCCTGGGTTGGGAAGAAGACCCCCCCACACCAGTATTCTTGCCTGGAAAATCCCATGGACAGAGGAACCTGGCAGGCTATAGTCCATGGGGTCACAAAGAGTCAGACACAACTGAAGCAACTTAGCAGTCACGTAAAAACAAACCAATAAAATCATTTCAGCACATATATAATAATTTCTTCTTAGTCATTCCTTACAATTTTGTATGCTCTACATGGGTTTCCTTCATATGATTGTCATGTATCCATCAGAATTTTGATAAAGCATTCACTGCAGTTTGTGATTATTAGAACAAGAGGACATTGAGAGGAGAGGGGAGAGGAAAGAATTGCAAAGTAGAGGACAAGGTTCCAGGAGATGTTTGTGAGACTTCACAAGGTGGCTGAGACAAAGCCACCATGGGCCCCAGGACTGAGCCCAGAGTCCTCTGAGAGCAGAGACGCTGAGACAGTGAGACAGGAAAGGACAGTATGGAGAGCCAGGTAGTGCTCAGTTATGTTCGGAGCTTTTTGACAAATGTCAGGGCTGAGCACGGGAGCCATGTGAAAAATCCCCGCCACGTGCAGGGAGATTTGGTAAATTGAAGTTACTAGGGAGGCACTTTTCCATCTCAGGGGGATGCCCTGATACTGGAGGCAGGATTCAACTGTTCAGACTCATAAAGCACAACATTTAATATTTTGTTAGAAGTCTAGAAACAGAGACAGAAAAAATAAAAATGAAAACAACCAACCAACCAAACTTTCGACATGCCTAATATATACAACAAAACAAAACAAATTCTTGAATAACTTTGAAACTGTGACAGAAGGAGATCCTGAGAATTTTCTGTGAAGGAGAGATGGCAAACAAAAATGGAAGAAACAGCCCTTAGTGTTACTAGCCTAGAACATAATCTTTGATATTCTTTCACGTAAGTATTCCACAGTAATTTTATTCACTTGAGGGAAAACTTACTGATGACAGATACCGTAGACTTCAGAAATGTTCACAACCTAAAAGCTGAGAGTTTTGTTTTGTTTGGTGGGAATTTTTAGGATTTCAAGCCCTAACACTTCAACTTCAGCATCTCGAGTTACCCTGAGAGAACTGCTCTGAAAACTTGAGACCAGCAGCCAGGTCATATAGAAGTTTTGCAACAAAGGACAGATAGTCTGAACATCTATCAGAAGATTTTTATTGATCAAAGAAAACCACATATCTCAGGAATTCAGCACTTTTCTATGTTTGGGAATATGCAAGAATGTGGGCTCACTGAAATCATTCATTTGATAGGCACCTCAGCTCTCTGAGGCTAATATCCCATGTTTTCACATCTTGAGGCTCCTGGGGCTCACCACAGGGAGTGGCTGCAGGCTGAGGGCTGCCAGATGGCAGGTGTGCTTTTCCTTCCTGAGTTTCCTCAGGGCTCACCAGCTCACCATCAGTGGTGGCTATCGTTGCTGATGACTATGACATCCTTTGTTTACTGATATGGCAGGAAATATTCCATTTCTCACTACTTCATTTGAATTTTCAGTATGTTCAAAGTCATAAGCTCCTGGGAGATATTAGGAATTTGGTGACTAATATTGCCCTTGATTCTTTGTTTGGTTATTTTTTTTGCTGCTGTCTAAAAGGTAAGAGCAGTATATTAGTTATTGTTGTTATTTGCTAAAAATAAATGCTTGTTGAAATTGTGTTGAATTTTTCTGTGTATCAGCTTGATGAGGACAGAGTATAGGGACAAAATTAAATAGTTAATCCCACTAGGGGATTGCAAGTAGAAAAAAACATGGGAGGCCCCTGTAAGTTAATGATTACTCAAGAAAACAGATTTACTTAACCATGAAACCAGGCAGGCTTGCTTAGGAACAAAACCATGCACAGAGGCACAAGACATGCCCCAAAACAATGTAACAATTGTGGCATGAGGCCCTCACCCAGCTCAGCGAACTCAGTAAATTAGGACATGCTCTCTGTACACATAAAAAAACAATAATCTATGGATGTAGCTTGACCATGTAGGGACAAGAAAACTCCCCTCCCTGCCAAACCAGCAGGAGGAACTGATGATGGAAGCATGACATCTGCTCAAGAAACAGAAGGTCTTCTCCGCTTCCCCACTTTTCCTTTGATTGTAAAACTGTAGCCCAGTAAGTTCTTGGGTTGTAGCCTCCTCTGAGCCACTACTCGTAAGCCTCACAAGCATCCTATCCTAATAAGTCACTCCTTATCTATCACTCTGCCTCTCGCTGAATTCTTTCTGTGCTGAAATGTAAAGAACTGTGGTCCAAGAGCTCTTCAGAGCCCCCCGAAACACCACCTAAGAGTTTTAAGCTCACATTTATCAGGATCAAACAATACGAGCTTAGAAAGCATTTGAAAATCTTTAGATAAATAAGACCACAGTTTTACCCCCAAGTTACCTTGAGCACAGTAACCAAATATTAAAAGCTCTTGAGAGTGACTTCCCCCAATAAATTTATCACATATGATTGCATGCACGTGTATGTGCTAAGTCTCTTGAGTCGTATCCGACTCCTTGCTACCCCATGGACTGTACCCACCAGGCTTCTCTGTCCATGGAATTTTCCAGGCAAGAATACTGGAGTGGGCTGCCGTTTCCTCTTCTAGGGGATCTTCCCGACCCAGGGATAGATTTGGCGTCTCCGATGTCTCCTGCGTTTGTAGGCAGGTTCTTTACCACTCTAGCCATGGCAGCCCCACATTTGATTGTCTCCCCCTAGTATATAGCTGTTCAGTAATAGCTTCTTGCATCCCGTGCCTTTCTCCTTTGGTCCTTGACTCTGACATTTTATCTGTTTCTGTCTTTCCAGGCACCTGCTTTACCCAGTGACAGTGAACACACTCTTTAAAAAAGGTCTGTTTCCCACAGATGAGAGGAAAATCAGGGAGTTTCATCAGCACTTTCAAGCTTACGATGAAGGTTTCGAATATGGGTCCCAGTTGCCAGAATGCCTCCTCAGGTAGACAGCTGTTTCCTGTATTAATTCCCTTTTCAAGCTCCCCTCAGCCATTAATATTTGTCATTCCTTTCTTTGTTCTAAGTAGATATAATAGCAGTTTACATGGAAGAGACAGAAGCTAATTCTTATGACCAGTTAGGTGTGTGTGTGTGAATTGAGGGAGGAACTGAAGTTATTTCTTTAGTCTCATTTTCAGGAGCAGAAACAAGAGGGGAAGGGGAGAATATGAACGAAATGAAGAGTCTGTTTTGAGACCTTCTATGTCGTTTCCCTTCTATACCATTTCCAGCTTGCTCTTACCAGTCATTCCTGCATTATCACGTGTGACTTGGGTCAGAATCAGACTTTGTCCATATTCTCCCCTGAGGCAACAGTAGTTGTGGTCAACTGTATTTCTCACGATTGGCTCAGATCACAGTTTATGAAACGGTTTGATTAGAAAGCAATGTGATTTTTTTTTGTTTTCTAGTTTCTTGGCAGTTGGTCTGCACTGATGACTGATCAGAAAAGATTAAAAATTTTGCTCTTAGTCAGTTTGCTTTACCTCATTTAACCCAATCACAGGTCGCTGTGCTAGTTTTTCATCCTCCTAAGACTGCAACAGCCAGAGTAAACTTAGGCTGAGCAAGTCACAGGCCCTGTTTTCTCACTCAGCTCCGGTCCCCTAGGAATGCAAGCGTTTCTTTGCAAAAGACACTAAAATGTGGCTGCCTTGCCCCCTCAGTTTTCCTTGGGTACTGATGAATCTGAAGGAAGACCTCTCATGAAGTTCCCGCTGAAAAAGAAGACGTTTGGAGATTCCATAGACAGTGTCCTTTTTCTGCTGTAATCTATTACTCCTAGAGTGCTTTTCAGTTAATTTATACACGTATTCTTTCTCACCTAGAAACTGGTCAAAATCCAAAAAGTGGCTTCTAGCACTTTTTGAGAAAAACATTCCAGATATAAAAACATACAGATCTGCAAAAGGGAATTCCCCGGTAAGTATTCCTTAGCTTTTTTTGTGGTGGTGGTTGTTGCTAAAAATCATGAAACGCGTTAGATACCATTTTGCCATCCACTGTGTTGGATGTTTACATACATTATTTTATCATTACATCCTTACAACAGGGAGGGAGGAATTAACCCTGTTTTCCATAAAGGAAAAACTGAGACTACAGATAACAAAATAATGCAATAGTCTGAGTTTCTTTTTAAATTGATTTATGGCAGCACAGTGGTAAAGGACCCGCCTGCCAATGAGGGAGATGTAAGAGACACCGGTTCAATCTCGGGGTTGGGAAGATCCCCGGTAAGAGGGCATGGCAACCCACTCCAGTATTCTTACCTGGAGAATCCCATGGACAGAGGTGCTTAGCAGGCTACGGTCCATAGGATCACAAAGAGTTGGACATGATTGAAGTGATTTAGCATACACACATTGATTATAGAGTTGTTTGTGTTAACAGTCTCCAGTGGGAGTTACAGCCAGTTAGGCAAAGACAATAAAGCTTGGCAAAGTTGACTTTTTTCCCTGAGGTCACCACCACTCATTGTTTCTCTCTTCACATGCAACCAGGTAGTATGATATAAAACTTAAAGAGCAAGGCACCAGGAGTCGCTCTTCTAAGTTTCCTGGACTATTGTTTTCCGTGTGTGGTCCCTAGACCAATGGTACCAACATCACCTGGGAACCACTCAGGCAGAAACCCTGGGAGCCAAGCCATCTGTGGCTTAATGCACCTTCCAGATGGTTCTGATGCTTGCTAATGCATGGTTCTCAGTCCTGACTGCTCATTAGAATCCTTGGAAGCTTTGAAAAACTACTCGATTCTCCAGACGACTCACCCTCGGAGGCTGGGCTTCCTTTTGGCCTGGACTGCCTGGACTCAAGTCCAGTCATTGCTCTGTGACCTTGGATGTGGTGCCTAACCTCTTGGTCTCAAGTTTTGTCACCTACTTCATAGAGTTGTGGGATCCAGGGAGTTAATATTTGGGAAGCCCTTGGAAGAGAGTAAAGACTATGTAAGAGTTTATCATTGCTATCATCACTGAAGAAATCACTTCCTAGCACTTAAAGATGATATCAAATATTTTTGTTCATTTGCTGTTAGTTAACAATAGCAAGTGTTATTTTAAACAACTCTGCTTAACACTGGAGGGGAAGTTCACTTTAGAAAAAAAAAGGAATGTGTGAATGTTTGAGGATCTCCCTCTTAAATAGAGGGGATAGAAAGTTAGACTGGGTACCCGGACAGCTGGAGAATTAAATTCTTTAATGCAAACCATCTTTGCTGTATATCATAAGCTGTCATTATATTCTGCAAGGAATTTCTGAAAAGACAGAAAAGGGAGAAAATCACATTGCCTTTTATTTTCTTAAATTAAAAAAATAGTAATACAGTAAAGTACAAAAGAAATATAATCACCATATACACATTATTCAGAATCAAACAGTCAACAGCCAAAAGGAAAGGAAGTTAGACTGGGGTGCCCTTCACTGACAAACTTTGTCTCAGCTAAGAATTCTATTTTACAAAGAGATCTAGACAAACACATTTTTCTTTGCGTTATTTTCCGGGATTTAGAGGCAAGACCTATATATGTGTATATGTGTATAAAAGCTGGACCCAAGTAGATCTGTAATCTAGGAGCCTATTAACAGGGGTTTTAATGCCCTAGTTAAAACTTCCTGGGACTCCCTTGTGGCTCAGCTGGCAAAGAATCCACCTGCAGTGCAGGAGATCTGGGTTTGATCCCTGGATTGGGAAGATCCCTTGGAGACAGGAAAGGCTACGCACTCTAATATTCTGGCCTGGAGAACTCCATGGACTGTATAGTCCACGGGGTAGCAAAGAGTCAGACACAACTGAGAGACTTTCACTTCATATAGTCTATGGGCTCACAAAGAGTCGGACATGACTGAACGACTTTGAGTTCACTTCACTTAAAATTCCCCACTGACAGTAATTACCAGAATAACATTTATTTTTCTTACTCTGAAGAAATGAGGTACTTTAATCATAAGTACTTGAACTTCCTCTTTGAATAAAGACAAATTTTGAACTTTGGTGAAGCTTATTCACCAAAGTGTTTATGGCTGGGACTGAATTCAGTTTGAACACTCAAGAGCTGTGTGACTTCATTTTTTTAAAAAGGCCCTTTCTAAACAAGAGATGCAATCTGCTGGATGACAAAGAGGTTGTGGAGGTGGATATGGCAACTTTATGGGTCATGGAGGAAACTTTGGAGGTGGTGGATGTAAGTTTGGCCATGGTGGAAACTTTGGTGGAAGAGCAGGCTATGGTGATGGAGGTGGTGGCAGCAGAGGGAGTTATGGAGGAGGTGATGGTGGATATAATGGATTTGGAGGTGATGGTGACACCTGTGGTGGTGGTCCTGGTTATGGTAGTAGAGGAGGCTATGGCGGTGGTGGACCAGGATATGGAAACCAAAATGGTGGATATGGCGGTCGTGGTGGAGGATATGATGGTTACGATGAAGAAGCACATTTTGGAGGTAACTATGGTGGTAGTGGAAACTATAATGATTTTGGAAATTATAATGGACAACAGCAATCAAATTATGGACCCATGAAAGGGGGCAGTTTTGGTGGAAGAAGCTCGGGCAGTCCCTATGGTGGTGGTTATGGATCTGGTGGTGGAAGTGGTAGATATGGTAGAAATTCTAAAAACTCAGAAGAAAAGGACTCCACTTCTTAGCTGGAGAGAGAGCAAGGAGTTGTCAGGAAAGCTGCAGGTTGCTTTGAGACAGTCGTCCCAAATGCGTTAGAGAAACTGTAAAAATCTGCCACAGAAGGAACGATGATCCATAGTCGGAAAAGTTACTGCAGCTTAAACAGGAAACCCTTCTGTTCCGGACTGTTATACCCACAGTTTGCAAAAGGTGCAGCTATTGATTAATGCAATGTAATGTCAATTAGATGTTACATTCCTGAGGTCTTTTATCTGTTGTAGCTTTGTCTTTTTCTTTTCATTACATCAGGTGTATTGCCCTGTAAATTGTGGTAGTGGTACCAGGGATTAAAAAAAATTAGGGAATTTTTAACTTTTCAAATTAAAAAAAAATTTGTTTCTGTTTTCGTCCAGCAGTGTTCACACAGAGTTTATGTCTTTATACCAACAGTTTTTTCAAAAACATGGGCTAAGAAGAAGATTTTGTTGTCTTTTACTGTATAAGTGGATTTCAATGACCTAGGGGTTTTTTTTTTTTGTTTTTGTTTTTTTTTTTTGACTGCACCGAGTCTTAGCAGCAGCACATGGGCTCTAGTTCCCCAACCAAGGATTGAACCCAGGGCCTCTGCACTAGGAGCACAGAGTCTTAGCCACTGGACCACCAGGGAAGTCCCTCAATGGCCTAGTTAAGCAAAAGACTAGAAGATTTTTTTTTTAATATTATACACACTCTTATCATATCATAATTTTATCATATTTTAACTTGAATGACTTCTCCCATGTTATTCTAGATATATATTAAACTAATGTTTTTGTTTAAAAGACTGTGCTACAGAATAGCCTATCAAGAGAATGAAATATATCTGTAGGATTTTCAATGAAATATTAACTTCGTGCCATAACAACTTGCGTTGTAAATCTGATAGAAGTCAGGAGTAAATGAAATTTATACTTAAATTATTTTCAAACCTGCTAATCCATTGTTACAAAAACAACAAGACACCACTGACATTATGGGGTGCTGACTGTGTCCCAGCCATAGTATTACACATTTCACAAATTCATTACTGATTTATTTTTCACAACAGCTTTAATACCTGGAAAACAGGGGACTGTTAAAACCAAAAAGCCAGGGTTAATCACTTTTGAAACATTACATTCTTTGTAAATAACAGGCACAGCCTCTAGTCATGTGCTTACTTTGATGGTGATGTAACTGGTGTTTTCCACATTCTAGAACCTGAAGAAAAACCACTGCATTCTAGCCTAGTGCACTTCTCCAAATCCCATGTCCATGAGTTAAGGATTGAGTCTCTAAGGGGCAGCATAGCCCTAATGGCTAAGATGGTCCCTAAAGGGCTTTCCTGGTGGCTCAGATAGTAAAGAAAAGAATCTGCCTGCAATGCAGGAAACCTGAGTTCCATCCTGGGTTGGAAAGATACCCTGGAGAAGGGAATGGCTATACCCATTGGTAAAGAATCTGCCTACAGTGCAGGAGACCCGGGTTCAATCCCTGGGTTGGGAAGATCCCCTGGAGAAGGAAATGGCAACCCACTCCAGTATCCTTGCTTGGAAAATCTCATGGACAGAGGGGCCTGGAGGGCTGCAGTCCATGGGGTCGCAAAGAGTCGAGCACGACTGAGCGACTAACACTAACACACCCACTCCAGTATTCTTGCCTGGAGAATTCCATGGACAGAGGAGCCTGGCAGGCTTCAGTCCATGGAGTTTCACAAAGAGTCAGACATGACTAAGCAACTTTCACTTTCAAAGGGCAGATAGCTAGCCTACTAGCTAAGATTATGGGCACTGGAGCCAGGGGCCAGACTCCCAGGATTCAATCCCAGCTCAACCAGTGACAATCTGTATGTCTCTAGCAAAGTTCCCCAACTTAATTGTGCCTTCATCTCCTCAAATGTAAAACAGTGAAAATAACAATCTACTCCAAGGAGTGGGTGACCATTGAATGCTTTGATCCCTTGAAGCCCTTAAAACAGTACTTGCCTTCCAAAGCAGTGACTACTATTATTTCTTGGCCTATTTAAGATTCACAGTGCACAAGTAAGTTTAATTGAAATGTTACAATGTCTGAGTTTCTTCCTGGTGATGGAGATAACGACTGGCAGAGGCAAATCTGGGAAACCTTCCAATGAAGGAAATGCTTTCATGGAATTTGTGTGATGACCTGAGAACAGCCACAGTAGGTGGCCTTGGATGTAGCCCTGATCTGACCTGGCACCATCCATGTCAAATGTCAGTTCTCTGCATAGTTTTAGAGTATTGCAATATTTATGATATACTGATTTAGACACAACCAAGATGCCCTTCAATAGGTAAGTGGGTAAATGGATAAACTGTGCTACCTACAGAGACTAGAGTATTAGTGCTAAAAAGAAATGAGCTATCAAGCCATGAAAAGACATGGAGAGACCATAAATGCATATTACCAAGTGAAAGAAGCTAATATTGAGAAGGCTATGTACTGTCTGATTCCAGTTATGTGACATTTTGGAAAAGGCAAAACTATGAAGAAAGTAGAAAGGTTGTTAGGGACTGGGCAGAGATGAGTAGACAGAGCCTAGAGGATGTTTTAGGGACATGAAAATACTCTGTGTGCTATTGTAATGATAATAGATCTCATTAGGCATTTGTCCAAAGCCATAGAGTTTACAACACCAAGAATGAATCCTAAGGTAAGCTATGCACTTTAGATGATTATCATATATCCATTTAGTTTCATCTTTGGCAAAAAAAATGTACAGTTCTGGTAAGTGATGCTGACAACAGTGGAGAAGCTACGCAGATGTGGGGGTAAGGGTTATATCAGAAATTTCGGTACTCTCCTCTCAATTTTATTGTAAACCTGTAACTGCTCTAAAAAATAAAGTGTTTTAAAAATTAAACCAGGCTTTGAACCAATGTGGTAAAAGTGTTGAACCCCAGAGTCCCTACTTCCAGTTACTATTCTACCAGTAAGTATGTAAATCCCTTAGCATGCCTGAAATCGCAAACCTAGGAATAGCAAGAATAGTATCTTTCAGATTAAAGAAAGATGTCTTTATTAATATCAGTCTTGGTCACATAGCTCTGGTTTGACAATATTTCTTTTTTTTTTTTTTTAAACAGACAGTAATGCAGGCTGTACTGGACCTCCTAGAGATGGAAGCAAATGAACAGAAGAGTCCTAATTATGGGCTCTTACTACTTTGGGCTTCTCTGTCCAATACTATCCCTGTAAGTATATTAATAAAGGAAGGCATGTGTTTCTGTCTACTGTACTTTCAGTTTTTCCCTTCATTTTTCTTCCTTTTTTATAATTTATTTATTTGTCCATTTCTTTTTGGCTGTGTCGGGTCTTTGCTGCTGTGCGGACTTTTCTCTAGTTGCAGGGAGCGGGAGCCACTCTCTTGTTGCAGTGCGTGGGCTTCTCATTGCAGTGGCTTCTCTTGCTGCAGAGCACAGACTCTAGCGTCCAGGCTTCAGCAGCTTGCAGACTCTAGAGCACTAGCTCAGGAGTTGTGGAGCACGGGCTTCGTTGCTCCACGGCCTGTGGGATCTTCCTGGACCAAGGATGGTACCTGTGTCTCCCTGCATTCACAGGTAGATTCTTTACCACTGAGCCACTAGGGAATTTAAAAAAAAAAAATTTTTTTTTTCGCATGTTATGGGGAAGAAAATGACTGTAATGGATTTGGTTGTGAGATAGGAAAGCAAAACTAAGTGCCTAAGGAAATCTGTTAAGATCACAAAGGAGGCACAGCGGAGATCTGAAGTGCATTCTGTTCTTGGTAAGGCAGCATGTAAGAGGCTAAGAAGAATTTGCACTTTGGGGTCAGATGTGACAACACTTGTGTATGGAGCACTTTCTGTACTTTCCATGTTGGGCAACGTGCTTAATATCAGTGCTGCAAAGATGAGTCAGTCTTGACCCCTGCCATTTATTGGAGAGAAAGTAGATAAATGGGTAGTCCAGTTAAAATTGAGCTGAATCCAGATATCCTAGCCACAGCATAGGATCTTATGGAGGTAACAGACTCTCTGATCCTCCATTCCCTTATTGGTAAAAAGTGATAGTAAACTCCTAGTATGGTCCTAGATTTGAGCCTTTTAATAATCCATAACCCTCATTTTTCTACAAGATTATTGTGAGGATTCAGTGAGATAAACCAGCTGCTCCCCAGGGATCATGAGTACTTTGTCTTCCCTTGAACCCATTCTCCTTCTGTGTATCATTTCTGTTGTGATGATGTAGACCTGAAGCTTCCCAGTGAGTGGAGCTGGTGACATTAGAACTCACCATACTTCTAAAGAAAGAGGAGGGGGTTTTTTTGTTTTCTTTTTTTGGTTTTTTTTTGCAGTCACAGATAAGATTTGTTATAGCAGAAAGATACAAAGCAAAATCAGCAAAGGAAAAAGGGGAGGGGGGGGGCGGGTAAAGTTCAGAGAGAACCAGGTACACGCTTCCAAGAGTCTTCTCCCCGCAAGTCACGCAAGACATACATCATTCCTCCAGCAATTAAGTTGTGACAAACTTTGGGAAGTGTTATGAACCAGGGAAGCTCATTAGAGACTCAGTGTCCAAGATTTTCTTGGGGGCGTTGATCACAAAAGCGCCCTCTGCCTAGCATCATCAACATTCCAGACTCTTAGAAAGCAAGCAGGTATTCCCTATAAGCCTCGTTGTTTGCACAAAAATGTAGTTGCACTGAGCCCCTCTTAGAAGTTCGGGTGGTGGGGGTGAGAGGAGAGATTTTTGAACTGTTTCCTTTTAAAACTGTTATGAATTAGAATAAAGCTATAAGACTTGTCTGACACTTCATGATCGATGAACAACCGTTTCCTGTGTCAGGAGGATTTTATGTTAGCTTAAGCTGCACTTATATAATTTGAGAGTTTAAAGGTTAAACTTTTTATGTGTTTGTTTTTTACTAAACAGGTACTTTTAACCCATGTATAATGTTAAATGTATTCTTTTTTTCTTCTAACAAATAGAAATAAGATGTGTTAAGTATTATTTGTTTCTCCTTCCTCAGGCAAAAGTTGTGGAAGTCTTTCTAAGTATCAATATTTTGGTTTCCTGTAACCCATTATACGGAGAAGCAATGGCAACCCACTCCAGTCCTCTTGCTTGAAAAATCTCATGGATGAAGGAGCCTGGAAGGCTGCAGTACATGGGGTCACTAAGAGTCAGACACGACTGAGAGGCTTCACTTTCACCTTTCACTTTCATGCAGTGGAAAAGAAAATGGCAACCCACTCCAGTATTCTTACCTGGAGAATCCCAGGGACGGCGGAGCTTGGTGGGCTGCCGTCTATGGGGTTGCACAGAGTCGGACACGACTAAAGCGACTTAGCATCAACCCATTATAAAGAAAGTGAAAGTTGCTCAGTCATGTCCAATTCTTTGCGAGCCCATGGACTATATAGTCCATGGATTCTCTAGGCCAGAATACTGAAGTGGGTAGCTGTTCCCTTCTCCAGGAGATCTTCCCAACCCAGGGATCAAACACAGGTCTCCCACATTGCAGGTGGATTCTTTTCCAGCTGAACCACAAGAAGGGAAGCCCAAGAATACTGGAGTGGGTAGCCTATCCCTTCTCCAGTGGATCTTCCCAACCCAGGAATCAAGCTGGGGTCTCCTGCATTGCAGGTGGATTCTGTAAAGAGCAGAAATAGAAATTCTGGCTTCTCTGTTCAAGTATGTGTCAGTCACTAAAATATATATTTCATCTAGGGTAGGAGAAAGTAAAAATAGTCTACCCTTTCCCTTTCTTTATGTACCTCTAATACTAGTCTCTGATTTTTCCTTATGCAGTTCTTTTGGAAACTGATTAAGCTAGAGCAGAATTAAAAGGCAGATATCAAAAGCAACTCCCAAAGCAGCAACAAAACAGTCACTCCTGTCACAGGATTAATTTTCAAGATCTCATTAGAAAGGACCCCCTGGAAGAAAGGGACACAAAGCCCCATTGATCTGACCCAGGGGAAGTCAGTTTTTTGGAATCTGTTCCTGGCACTGGTGCGAAAGAATTTAAATCAATAATTTCGGAAAGCAAGTGTCTGATAATCAGTGAAAGTTCCGTCTTTACTGGTTCTTGTTGGCACTTCCAAGAGGCAGCTGCGTGCAGGCAGAGACCCTGAACTGGCTTTTGAGTCAAGTCCAGTGCCAAATCCCAGCGCCATATGACAGTGGGCCAATTGTTTAACTGCGAGCTGTAGTGTCCATATCTATAAGATAGGGTGAATGTTGTCTGCCTCATAGGATATTGTGAGCATTATGTTTTTAAGGAGTGGAAAGTGCCTTATAGTCCCTGGCTCAAAAAGCATGCACTTTCTTTTATTATAAAAAGAAACACCATTGTTTCAATCAGTCATTTTATTCAGTGGCCCACTAATAATGAACTGCTTGGCATCCAAAACTTGACCTCTCAGATGCCCTAGGGTGGGAGTAGCTACTGCTGTCCCCAGCTTCTGTAATCTCCCACCGTGGCCTGGAGAGCCTCCAAAAGCCCTGCCAGAGGTGTGGATTATGGGGCCTGTGCTTCCCTGGTGCCTAGATCATATTCTACTCTGTGCTGTGTCTCAAGGGCTGTGGAACTCAGAGCTCAGGCGTCAGATGGGCTTGGTACAGGGCACCAGGAGGCTCTGTTTTGAGACCAAGGTCTTGGTGAACTTTGGTCCAAGATATTAACCACAATTTATGAAGTTATTTCTACAGGAAACCCATTTCCAAAGTCCAAGAAATTTCTGACTACCAAATAAACTTTTTAGGAACATTGTTCCAAACCAATCTCAAAGTTGGCGTTTTACCTTTTCAATCTGCTTCTCTGAAGCTCTTTCTAAACACTTTCAGTGGTGACACTCCTCCACCCCTCCCCATCCCCGACTCAATTCCCACAGCATTTATTGTCTGTACCATCTGCTGCCTGTATATTTAGCTCATTTTTTTCTCTTGTATCTCTCTCATACTTTGAACAGATGTGAAAGTCCTTTGGGCAGGAAGTGTCCTCTGTAAGTTCTGTGTTTACCATGGTTGGTGGAAGACTATCTGGCCGGTTATAGAGATTCCACCAGTATTTGTTAAGTGTTTCATCTGTTGGTTGGTTTGTTTTAATTTGGCTGTGCTGGGTCTTGGCTGTGCTGGTCTTAGCTGTGCACACGGGATCTTTGGTCTTGGTCATGCTGTATGGAATCCTTAGTTGCAGCATGTGAACTCTTAGTTGTGGCATGTGAGATCTGGTTCCCAGACCAGGGATCCAACCTGGGCCCGCTGCATCGGGAGCTCAGAGTCGTAGCCCCTGGATAAGCGCGGATGCCCCTGGTAAATCCAGTTCTGAATGGAAGAACAAATGAGGCTGAAAAACATGCTCAGTTCATCTTGTCTCTGCCTCAACAGGCAGAGCTTTCCTCCCCACCTCTTCTTTCCTATGTTCTCACCTTTTCAAGATGATGGAAAGGCATTTTGGTGGCTGCTTCTGAAGCTCAGTGAGTCCCGTGGTCCTTCTTTTTCCCCAGCCCTTACCATAGATGTGACCCCTCTGACAAAACCCGAACTGATACTTTTGGGAGAGTTTTGAACTCTTTTGCCAAATGTGGGGCGCAACCACCCCAGGGTCACATGTTCTTATTTGTCGACTCAGTCATGTGCATAAACTTCTTACACACCATTGCTCTTCTCTGTGCCTTTCTGTTTAAAAGAGTGATTTTTTTAATTTAAAAGATTTTATGTAGAATATAATATAGATTTTTAGAAGAAAATCTGTTAAGAAAAGAGACATCAAAGACAGTAACTAACACCACTGTACAACCATTTATAGTTTAACTGAATTCCTTGAGTTTGCTTTAAAAATAAGTAATAAAAAAAAAAATAAGTAATAGCCAATTTTAGTCAGTCTCTAAAACTGTAATTAGAAGACTTCCCTGGTGGCTCAGAGGTTAAAGCGTCTGTCTCCAATGCGGGAGACCCGGGTTCGATCCCTGGGTCGGGAAGATCCCCTGGAGAAGGAAATGGCAACCCACTCCAGTATTCTTGCTTGGAGAATCTCATGGACTGAGGAGCCTGGTGGGCTGCAGTCCATGGGGTCACAAAGAGTCGGACATGACTGAGTGACTTTACTTACTTACTAAAACTGTAATTAACCACATGAAACTTTAAACCTCTCTTTATATAACTGAAAATCTATGCAGTATCACTAAGATATATTTTTCCCCCACTTGAACTCTGAGTCTTTAATTAACAAGTCCTACTGTATAGCATACGGAACTATATTCAATATCTTGTATAAATCTTAATGGAAAAAATATGAAAACATATGTAATATTGTGTTAATTTCTGCTGTACGGCAAAGTGATTGAGTTGTGTATACATGTATACATGCTTCCCAGGTTGATCAATGTTAAAGAATCCACCTGCCAAGCAGGAGACACAAGAGACACAGGTTCAATCCCTGGGTTGGGAGGATCCCCTGGAGGAGGAAATGGCAACCCACCCCAGTATTCTTGCCTGGAGAATCCCATGAACAGAGGAGCCTGGCGGGCTACAGTCCATACAGTCACAAAGAGCCAGACACGACTGCAGCAACTGAGCATGCACGCACCCACATGTATACATATATATACACAAATTTATATAACTAAATCACTTTGCTGCATAGCAGCAATTAATTCAACATTATAAATCGATTTTGCTTCAATACAATAAATTTTTTAAAAAGATGGATTGAGTATGGAGTGGCTATTAATTAAATCCAGTAATTCCAGTGATTCAGCACTTCCCCTATAGATAATGTAGAAAGGGCCCATGTCAGGAGAAGGTGATGAGAGCTCACCGAGCATGTTTCCTCTAAAAATGAACTAGTTGATATCTTGGGTAAGTGTGTCCTAATCCGAATACACCACACAAAGTGAGTGGGTCTTGGGCTTATAGAGGCCTCAAATCTCCGTTCACTTTGCTTATGTGAACAGTGCCGTGTTTATCCTCACAGCATCAGTTTACTGTCACAAAGGGGACAGCAATGAGTAGGATGGCATTTGGTTTTGTCCAAGCACTTCCAGTGGCACCCCACTCCAGTACTCTTGCCTGGAGAATCCTATGGATGGGGGAGCCTGGTGGGCTGCAGTCCATGGGGTCGCTGAGAGTCAGACACGACTAAGTGACTTCCCTTTCGCTTTTCACTTTGATGCATTGAGAAGGAAATGGCAACCCACTTCAGTGTTCTTACCTGGAGAATCCCAGGGACGGGGGAGCCTGGTGGGCTGCCGTCTCTGGGGTCACACAGAGTCAGACACGACTGAAGTGACTTAGCAGTTAGCAAGCACTTCCCTGGTGGCTCAGTCAGTAAAGAATCCAACTGCAATGCAGGAGACCTAAGTTCGATCCCTGGGTTGGGAAGATCCTCTGGAGGAGGGCATGGCACTCCACTCCAGTATTCTTGCTTGGAGAATCCCCATGGACAGAGGAGCCTGGCAGGCTGCAGTCCATGGGCTCGCAGAGTTGGATGCGACTGAGCAAATAAACACAAGCACTTCCTTTCAGTTGCTTGCTCTTCCTCTTCTGACCACAGAGGGGAGCACTGGGATCATTTAAAGATGCTTACCATTCTCAGGACGGACAAAAAAACTTGAATGACACAAAGTGTTAGACATCTGAGTCTTTTCAAGGTTGGTTTTCCTAGATGAATTCTTTCACAATATGTGTTTACAAAAAAAAAAAAAGGGTGAAAAGGAAACGCAAGCTTCTTTTAATGATTTGGTATTTTTTCTTTAATGTGTAATCTAAAATAGAAGCAAAAACATCTACCTGAACTAAGGGAAAATTTGTTTGTTTGTTTGTTTTTCAATTGAATTGTAGTTTATTTGGGGCTTCCCAGGCCCCCCAGTGGATGAAAATTGCCTGCAGTGCAGGAGACGCCAGAGATGTGGGTTCAATCCCAGGTCGGGAAGATCCCCTGGAGGAGGTCTTGGCAACCCACTCCAGCAGTTTATTTACTATATTGTGTATAGTTTTAGGTGGGCAGCATAGTGAGTCAGTATTTTTTCAGCATATACTTCATGATATGTTATTGCAAGATAATGGGTATAATTTCCTGTACTGTGCGGTACATCCTGTTGCTTATCTGTCTTAGTAATTTGTATCTGTTAATCCCATACCCCTAATTTGCCCTTCTGCCTTCTCTCTCCCCTTGTTAGCCACAATTTTGTTTTCTACATTGTTTCTGTTTTTCCTGCACATTCTTTTTTTTTTTTTTTAGGTTCTACATATAGGTGATATCATACAGTATTTGCTTTTCTCTGTCTGGCTTATTTCACTAAGCACAATATTCTCTAGGTCCAACCATGTTGCTGCAAATGGCAGCATTTCATTCTTTTTATGGCTGAGCAATAATCTGTTGTATATATGTATTACATCTTCTTAATCCAATCATCTGTTAATGCATGATTGGGTTGCTTCTATGTCTTGGCTATAGTAAATGCTGCTGCTATCAACACTGGGGTACACATATTTTTTTGAATTAGTGTTTTCATTTTTTCTGGATATACACCCAGGAATGAAATTTTTGGCTCATATGGTAGTTCTAGTTTTAGTTTCATAAGGAACCTCCATACTGTTCTCCATAGTGGCCGCACCAGTTTACGTTCCCAGAAGCAGTGTACGAGGGTTCCATTTCCTCCACATCCTCTCCAGCGTTTGTTATTTGTAGACTTTTTGATGACAGTCATTCTGACCAGTGTGAGGGGATGTCTCACTGTGGTTTTGATTTACATTTCTCTAGTAATTAGTAATGTTGAGCATCTTGTTCATGTGCTTGTTAGCCATCTGTATGTCTTCGATGTTTAGCAGCATAATTTTACTGGTTGGTAGTATTTTCTTGGTTGTGCTATTTTATAATACCACAATGAGGAAAAATGTGAAATAATTTTGTTTGGCTTAGAGCAAGAACTTGCAAACATACTGTGTTCAGTAATACTCTAAAAACTTGCAAGCATCCTTGCTCAATAGGGTATGAAAAAACCCTATTTTTGGAATTGAGTTTATGAGATTTTAGATATAGTTTCTGAGGCTTATTTTAAATTACCATGTTTTATTTGCAGAGTATATGATTTGCTAATTTATTTGTATTTCAAAGAGGTTGAATCTTTAAAAATGTCTTTGTTTTGGACTAACTTGCTTAAGTGTCATAACTTGTTTCTAAAATTCTAATGTGTGCTGGTATAATATTTTATATTGTATATAGTAAAATTAAAAATCCTGATTTTCCCTTTTTTTTTGTGGTGAAGATAGTTTACCCTGTATAAACAATATAGTAAAACTGTAGTGGCAGAATAAAAGTGTAAAGTTAACCCCTCAGAGATATATAACATTTCTTTGTTCGTAATATCTAGTTGTTTTCAAAGATACTCTTTACCAACATGTTTTTAAGTTTAACTTCAATATTTTAACTGTTTGTGGCTAATCCTGGGTATTCTTTTGTTCACCTTCAAAGAAGGTTATATTTTTTGACACATGTTTTTCTTTTTAAGGTTGCATTTTGGACGTTTGCATTTGTCCTCTCTCATCCCAGTATCCACAGGACCATTATGGAAGGCATAGCATCTGTATTTGGCACAGCAGGTAATAACACTGAGTTAAATTGCATAATCGCAGGGACATCTAATAATGTGTACTTGTCACACATTCTGGGCAAAGTTAAATGCCCATAATTTAATAGAATTTCAAAATAATCCAAATTGAACATAATTTGTATGTTTCAAAATATGAATTGATCAGGTAGAATCTTAGAATTTAATTACTGTCAAGGATTTTAGAATTCATCTGGACCAACTCCCTTGTTTCCAAATAATGAAACAGAGAGATTATAATTTGCCCAACTTTCCTGTTTAAACACAAGCGTAATACACAGGGCTTTTCTTCTAATCTCCTGGCCGATTGCCTCAACTGAACTCCAAGTCCATAGTTTTGGAATTCACGATTTTCCAGATTTTATAAAAGTAATATGGTGCATATTCCTTATGCTACTTAACAGTACTAATGGGATATGGATGTTAATTCCAAAGGAACTTTTAAAATGTTATAATTTTTAAAGGTTTTGTGGCTTTGAACTGCAGGTAGAGATTTCTACTTTGCCGTTTTAGTTCAGATTTGAGCTCATCAGTTGTCATCAGTTTTTAAAAAACAGAAGCTTGAATGGTGAAAATTCCAGTCCTTGTTTATTCAGCGTTATTTTACCTGTTTGAGAGTAGATTTACCAAAAAACTTTAATATATAAAATTATATATTCTGATGTGAAAAAGAAAAATAAATGACTTGGTACTCTTGGAAGAACACAAAATAATAATAGGGCAAAGTGGTGTGATGACAATTAAGTTATTCCCTTCTCTCCTTTGTGATTGCTTAAAATATTTTATTTGGATTTTTAAACTTATTTTGACTACTTCCTTTCAAGTTAAGCCAAAAATCAAATTGGCTTAGCCAACATGGATATAGAAGCCATATTGCCTCTGAGATTTGAGTGTGAATTGGCCACTGCTAGGTCATATTTCATGGAAGTGATGAGCATTAGAATCATTGAGTCCCGACAACACTAACAAGTTAGATCCTGGAGATGTTACAGTGGTGGACATAAGACAAGATGACTTGCGTTTATGGAGCTCATATCTGCAAAGCTATCGGAAATGTGTGTGCCTCCGTGTCTATAGATGACAAAGGGAATGCATCCGTGATCATCACATACTCTCCTTTATCTTACCAGAGTCTTCTTCTGACACAGTGTTGTCCAGATTCCTGGTCTTTCAGAAATAGAAAGGTAGTATGGGTGGTCGTTGGGATAATATAAGAAGCCTATCTGACCGAAAGACCACAATAGAAGCATAATATTAATGAAAATTTTTATTGCATTTGAATCTTAAACTCTAAAACACAGTTCTAAAGGAGAAAGACAAAATCTTTTGTCTTTTTCTATATTCCTGTTTTAGGGCCTGTGCTTCCCTGGTGGCTCAGAGGTTAAAGGATCTGCCTGCAATGTGGGAGACCTGGGTTCGATCCCTAGGTCGGGAAGATCCCCTGGAGAAGGAAATGGCAACCCACTCCAGTATTCTTGCCTGGAGAATCCCATGGGTGGAGGAGCCTGGTGGGCTACGGTCCACGGGGTTGCAAAGAGTCGGACACGACTGAGCGACTTCACTTTCACTTTCTCTTCACTTTATTCTCCTCTAACAGGCTTCCCAGGGGGTGCTGGTGGTAAAGAACCCTCCTGCCAATGTAGGAGATGTAAGAGAACAGGTTCGATCCCTGGGTCGGGAAGATCCCCGGGAACAGGGCATGGCAATCCACTCCAGGATTCTTGCCTGGAGAATCCCATGGAGAGCCGAGCCTGGTGGGCTACAGTCCATACGGCCACACAGAATCGGACAAGACTGAAGCAACTTAGCATGAACACAGTCCCTCTAACAGAAAAACAAATCTTCAAATAGGTACCAGTGTGCTAGCTATAGTGTGTCAGTGCTTTCAGTTTATAAGACTCCTGTAGAATTGAAATTAGCCTATCATGTATCAAACATTTTTTGCCATGCTTATACAGAATCAGTTCATGTCAATTCATGAATATGATATAGCAGTTCAAGAATTTAGATAATGGGAGAGCAAGCCACAGATCTTTGGAAGTTGCTATCAGGGGAGATACCCATATGCCCAAACAAAGCATTCTGTCAAAGGAAGAACATTAAAAGTGGATGAAATAACCTGACACAGCATGACATTTCTCCCATTTTTATGCTTTTTTCTATTAGAAGATTGCCTTTTCCTTCTTTGAAGGTGTCTTTAGTGAATTTCCAGCTCAGAATCTCACTAGCCTCACCACTAGAGCCCATCTCAGACATTTCCCCCAACTTTCTTATACAATAAATCTTAGGGTAAAGCTGCTATTAAATACTTGGTCCTTTATGTCTGGCTTCTTTCATTTGGTATAATGTTATATTTTGTATGATGATGTTTTAGATTAGCTGATTTTCATGTTTCAACCCCCTTGTATTCCTGAGATAAATCTTTAGTCATGGTGTATAATTCAGTTAAAACGTACGATTTTTATACATGTTGCTGGATTCAGTCTGTTAGTATTTTGTTGATGAATTTTGCATCTTTATTAATAACATATACTGATTTATAGTTTTCCTTTTTGTGATATCTTTGTCTAGTTTTGCTATCAGAATCACTTCAGTTAAGTCACTCAGTTATGTCTGACTCTTTGAGACCCAATGGACTGCAGCACACCAGGCTTCCCTGTCCATCACCAACTCCCAGACTTACTCAAACTCACGTCCATCAAGTTGGTGATGCCATCCAACCATCTCATCCTCTGTTGTCCCCTTCTCCTCCCGCCTTCAATCTTTCCCAGCATCAGGGTCTTTTCTAATGAGTCAGTTGTTCGAATTGGGTGGTGAAAGTATTGGAGTTTCAGCTTCAGCATTAGTTCTTCCAATGAATATTCAGGACAGATTTCCTTTAGGATGGACTGGTTGGATCTCCTTGCAGTCCAAGGGACTCCCAAGGGTCTTTTCCAACACTGATTTTCTAATGAGTCAGTTGTTCGAATTGGGTGGCCAAAGTATTGGAGTTTCAGCTTCAGCATTAGTTCTTCCAATGAATATTCAGGACAGATTTCCTTTAGGATGGACTGGTTGGATCTCCTTGCAGTCCAAGGGACTCCCAAGGGTCTTTTCCAACACTGAAGTTCAAAAACATCAATTCTTTGGTGCTCAGCCTTCTTCACAGTCCAGCTCTCACATCTATACATGACAACTGGAAAAACCAGAGCCTTGACTAGATGGACCTTTGTTGGCAAAGTAATGTCTCTGCTTTTTAATATGCTGTCTAGGTTGGTCATAACTTTTCTTCCAAGGAGTAAGCGTCTTTTAATTTCATGGCTGCATTCACCATCTGCAGTGATTTTGGAGCCCAAGAAAATAAAGTCTGACACTGTTTCCCATCTACTTACCATGAAGTGATGGGACCAGATGCCATGATCTTAGTTTTTTGAGTGTTGAGCTTTAAGCTAACTTTTTCACTGTCCTCTTTCACTTTCATCAAGAGGCTTTTTAGTTCCTCTTCACTTTCTGCCATAAGGGTGGTGTCATCTGCATATCTGAGGTTATTGATATTTCTCCCGGCAATCTTGGTTCCAGCTGTGGTTCTCCCAGTCCAGCGTTTCTCATGATGTACTCTGCATAGAAGTTAAATAAGCAGGGTGACAGTATACAGCCTTGACGTACTCCTTTTCCTATTTGAAACCAGTCTGTTGTTCCATGTCCAGTTCTAACTGTTGCTTCCTGACCTGCATACAGATTTCTCGAGAGGCAGGTCAGGAGGTCTGGTATTCCCATCTCTTTCAGAATTTTCCACAGTGTCTTGTGATCCACACAATCAAAGGCTTTGNATTCACCCATTCCAGTCCATTTTAGTTTGCTGATTCCTAGAATGTCGATGTTCACTCTTGCCATCTCTTGTTTGACTACTTCAAAGTTGCCTTGATTCATGGACCTGACATTCCAGGTTCCTATCCAATATTGCTCTTTACTGCATCGGACTTTGCTTCTATCACTAGTCACATCCACAGCTGGGTATTATTTTTGTTTTGGCTCCATCCCTTCATTCTTTCTGGAGTTATTTCTCCACTGATCTCCAGTAGCATATTGGGCACCTACTGACCTGGGGAGTTCCCCTTTCAGTATCCTATCATTTACCCTTTTCATACTGCTCAGGCATGCCTAACTCAGCTAGTTGCTCAGTCACGCCTAATTCTTTGCGACCCCATGGACTGCAGCCCACCAGGCTCCTCTGTCCATGAGATTCTCCAGGGAAGTATACTGGAGTGGGTTATCATTTTCCTCTCCAGGGGGTCTCCCCGACCCAGGGATTGAACCAGGTCTCCTGCACTGCAGGCAGATTCTTTACCAATTGAGCTACAAAGGAAGCCATGTGTGTGTATATATATATATATATATATATATATACACACATAGTGAATTGGTTACCACAATAAATTTAGTTAATTCCATGACCACATGTATGTTCTTATGATGAGAACTTTTAAAGACCAACTTAAGTAAGTATCAAATATATAATACAGTATTGTTAACTATAGTTACCATGCTGTACATCAGCAGAACAATATGGGATACTTTGCAAATTTTAGTGTCATCCTTACACAGAAGCCATGTTAATCTTCTCTGTATCTTTGCAATTTTAGTATATGTGTTGCTGAAGTGAGAACTATATAATTCTTGGAGTTTGTGTCTTCTTAGGAATTTGTCTATTTCATGTAGGTTATTTCACTTGTTGGCATACAGTAGTTCATGGTTTTCCCCATAATCTTTATATCTGTAAGTTCTCTAGGAAAACATCTCCCCCATCCATGGTTTTAGTAATTTGTGCCTTCTGTCTTTTTTCATGGTCAGTGTAGCTAAAAGTTATCAAATTTTTTTCAGAGAGCTGACAGTTTTGTTCATTTGATCTTATTTTTGCTATTGATTTTCTGTTCTCTATTTCATTATTTCTGTTTCAATCTTTGTTATTTAACCTTTTGTCTCTCCTTACTGATATTCTGTATTTAGTTCTTTAGACATGACTTCTTTAATTCTTTGAATATATTTAAAATATCAGATTTAACATCTTTCTTTAGTAAGTCCAATATTTGAGTTTCTTTAGGAACAGTTTCTGCTGATTGATTGCTTTTTCCCTGTATGGTCTATGTATTCTTGTTAGACATCACATTTCATATTTTTGTCATGTGTCTTGCAATTTTTTGTTGAAAACTGGGCATTTTAAATAGTATACTGTGGTAACCCTGGAAATCAGATTCTCCTCTCTGCTCAGTCTTTTTTTTTATTGCCACTTGTTATTTTTCCTTGTTTGTTCACAGAAGTAAACTCCAAAAATATTTGATGTTGTTAAATGCTATGTGAAAAAGAAAACAGGAGATTAAGGATGATCAGGAGTGTCAGAATTGGAGAAAAGTGAAAGTGGCTCAGTCATGCTTGACTCTTTGCAACCCCATGACTATACAGTCCACGGAATTCTCCAGGCCAGAATACTAGAGTGGGCAGCCTTTCCCTTCTCCAGGGGATCTTCCTTACCCAGGGATCTAACCCAGGTCTCCTGCATTGCAGGCAGATTCTTTACCAGCTGAGCCACAAGGAAAATCCAAGAATATTGGAGTGGGTAGCCTATCACTTCTCCAGTGGATCTTCCCAACCCAGGAATGGAACCCAGGTCTCCTAGATTGCAGGCAGATTCTTTACCAAATGAACTATCAGGGAAGCTCAGAAGGAGGTGGTAGCATTACACAGTTGGATCAGAGCTGACCTTCCTGGAAAGGTGAAATCTGAGCAAGGACTTAAAAATGGTTAGGAGTTAGCACATATCTGGAAGAGAAGCCTGTTAGAGTTAGATATTGCAGGTGCGGCCTCACTGCATTCTCACAAAATTCTTCAGACATTCACTTTGGGTCCTGTTTAGACTGTGTTTTCAAGCAGTTTTCTTTTCTAATTTAGGATTCCCACTGTGAGTGTCTGCCCGAGAGCAGAAGGTCATTCCATCTTAAAAACAAACAATAACAAATAAAAATGCATTTAAATTGTTACCTGGTTGCATTTGACCCTTTTCACCTACTTGTTTTGATTTAGGATAGCATACACAGCACACTGGTTTGTTTTTTGTGTTTTTTTTTTTTTTTTTTGCCTGTTTTGTTTTTGGTTCTTGGTGGCCGTTCAGTTGTAATACACATTTAGTTGAGGGGAAAAAATAGTAAATTTTTTTCTGTTAATTTAAAAGAAATCAGGTTAATTAACAGAAATACACCTGCATAGAAATAATTCCATAAAGCATCAGGAACTGTTTCTTTGTCTTACATAAAAATCATGATTTGTGGATCATAAAAGACACATTACAAAATTTTCATTGGAGTATAATTTTTGTCTGAAAATTTGATTCATGCCTTTCTACCCTGTCACTTAGTAACTATGTGACTTTGGATAAAAGAGAAAAGTTACTCAGAGCCAACCAATAACATTGCTTGATACCACTGAGTCCTGATTTAGCAGCAGTTCTGCCTGGGGACAGACCAACACTATCAAGTGACCAGATGCTGTTACCTGGTGACTCAGTGGCCACACTCATCATGGACTGGTGAGAAAGGATTTTCTCTCATATTTATAAACAAGCACAAAAACTAGCAGAGGGATAAATGAGGCTCAGGTCCGACGGTGATGTTCTGGGCAAATTTGATGTCATTTGCATCATTTTAATTAATTCATCGATTTTACCTCATAGCATTGAAATGAATGAATGAAATGAAAGTTGCTCAGTCGTGTCCGACTCTTTGCAACCCCATGGACTGTAGCCTACCATGCTCCTCTGTCCATAGCATTGAAACACTTACATTTATTCTTGAGGTCTCCTCTGCAGTCACCTCTTACCCATACTATAACATGTATGCAATTTTTATCTGCTTGATGTGTCCCAGTATCTTCTTATCTAACCTAGAACAACATTCTTGGAGGATTCCATCATGGTATATCAAAGACCTGAGCCCCTCCAGCTAACTGAAGAAGCTTATTCTCATCACCGCTCTGCAGCCTGCCAGGACTCAATGGCTGATAGCCAAGGTTGTGTCTAGGATAGAGTCTTGGCCTCTATGCCACACATCGACCAAAATAGTGAAGAAAGAGTTCATGTAGCAGAAGCCACTCCAGTGGAGTTATGAATGGAGAAAGGTTATTTTATTCGTTTATTTTTTACATGATTGCTAAGTCACTTCAGTCGTGTCCGACTCTGTGCGACCCCATAGACGGCAGCCTACCAGGCTCCCCCGTCCCTGGGATTCTCCAGGCAAGAACACTGGAGTGGGTTGCCATTTCCTTCTCCAATTTTACATGATTACTAAGTTTAATTCAACAGCTACACCCACTCCTGCCTTGTAAAAATAACAGGCTCCTCTCAAGGTTACATGTGATGTGAGTACAGGTTTCTTGTTTTCAATGACAGCTTTACCAAAAAAGTGTTAGTTGCTCAGTCATGTCCAACTCTTTTTGACCCCAGGAGCCCGCCAGGCTCTTCTGTCTGCGGGATTTTGCAGGCAAGAACTGCAAGCCAGACAACATGAATCTAATATGGACATTCTGGAAGCTCTAGCATATCACACAGGAATTTTTTTACATAGTCCCATTTTCCTTTGCTAGCCCAGCTTTTAAAAATCCTAGAATAAACTCAGAAAACATTAAATTATGACGGAGCTGTTCACAAACTACTTCTTATCCATCAATCTTGGAGAACCTATGTAGATTACCTAAGAAAATGTTTATTAATGCAGGAGATTTCATTGGAAACCTGTTCTAAATGTTTGATTTTGTTATCTTCTTTTCTCCTTGGACTTAAAGATGAAGATGGTATTATTTTTGGAGCTCAGAACTCATTACTTGCCAATCCGCTCATATAGGTACAGAGACCAGGGTGAAATTTCACATATAATATCTGACCATGAGAGATTTCCCAGGAGGCTAGATTTCCTCCACTATTTTCTGCTTTGAATGCCTAAAGTGTGTCTTGTGACACTAACTCAGGAGATTTTGTGTGAAGTCATTCTGTCCTCATTTATTGCTTAGCTTCAGTAGGCGGAAAGAGATACCTCTGATGGCTGCAGATTATTTACAGGCTTGGAGATAGGTCCTACTCTGGCACTTCTCATTTTATTAAGTCTTTCACTATCTCACTCCAGTTTAGCACAGTTAATCTGCTTTGTTTATTCTCTACATTTTTCATTCGGACACAATTCTTTTCTCTGAGTGTTCCTTTAGAGAGTTATTAGGCATTTGGATAACCTTTTTTCCTCTTTAGAAAATGAGATAAAGGAAAACAAACTAAAAAATAAAAATTATTTAAAAAAAAAAAGAAAATGAGATAAAGGTACTCAAGCCAGGTCAACCTCTCTCCAGAGAACACAATCTAGAAATTTAGAATTATGCAGGATTTATAAAGAAAGGTATTTCTATATCAAAATTGATTTTTATCTTTTATTATCTATCCATGTCGTCTTGTTTTGTCAAAATCTCTGACTTTTACTTATTTTAAATTAGATCGTGTCCTTTATTCTTTGAAAAAGACCATCATAATTATGAAGCAGTCTTCATTGTATAGTCCAGTAAATAGAGAAATTGATAACTTCTTTTTAATATATGAAAGAAATATTTCTGAAGATAAATAGGATATTGTTTTTTCAGAAGAGAATCTTATGTGGTTGTCTTGGTATAGGTGCATTAATTTTTTCTTTAAATGATATAATGGGATTTGGTGTATTTTTATATGTGTGTGTATAAATGGAAGAAGTGGCGGGATCAGTCTTTTGATTCTTGACTCTATCTTCTATCTGTCTCAATAACCTGTTCTAAGCACCACTGCCGTCCTTGGCATCTTTCTCAGTTCATTGTTATCGCTGCTTCGTTCGTTCCTCATCTGTAGTTATGAACATCCAACTGAAGCTGCCGATTAGCGTCTACCTCTAAAGGTTATTGCTTATAATTTTTCAGTGGGTGTCAAGCAGAGTGCTGTGCACCAGTTAGCAATCCCAGGGGAGGACTCTGAACACTTCTGCCCACTGCATCTTGGTATCAGAGTTGTCAAGGATAACACAGTGCTGTCAGGCACTGGCTGCAGCGATGCTAAACTCACATAGAGCAGAAAGAGGGCGAGATCAGCTTCAGCAGTGGGTGTGGGTCCCCTGTGGCCAGCGTGTCTCTCCCTGGAGCTAATGAAGAGGAGTTGGCCTCTGCAAACCCCTCTCACAGCGCAGAGAAAGGAGCCCTGTCCTCATCCCTCCTGGGGCAGATGTAACGGGGAGTTGGACAGGTGCCTCATCCTGCCCTTGCATTAAGCAGACACAAAAGAGTGTTTGCTGCCCCTGAAACAAGGAAAGGTATTCCCACGCAAGGTGGCGAGCCTGGCACAGGCTGTGTGGCTCTTTGTGTCTCGCTGAAGAACACTTCCAGGCTTAAGGCCCACCTTTGTGTTGGGGTTGAAAGACTGAGCGTGAGACCACCTTTCCCAGCAATAGGAATCTGTGTCTTTGATAATAAGAATTTATCCTAAATCCTTCAAATGCCAAAAAGTCACATCCACTGGAAAAGTCAGAAGAACCAGACCTGGGAGTTCAGGAATGACTGAGGTGTCTGAAAGAAGGTGGTGGCTGGAGGGGGAGAATTGAAGGAGCTGTGACTTGTCAGCCTCTGGCTACAATCCCTAAAGCCCTAAATGTCCATTTTCATCATCGATGGGCAATCTCTAGGCTTTTTGTTTGCTTTTTCCAGTCTGTATCCACCACAAACAGCTTAAGCTGTTTTTAAGCCTCCCTTTACTTCTGCTGTTCCTATTAATTTAACTGGTATTTTTCTTATATAAAGCTCTTGGTTTGGGGTAGGACCCTTAGAAAGGAAACTATTAATAACATAAGACTGAGCGTGAGACCACCTTTCCCAGCAATAGGAATCTGTGTCTTTGATAATAAGAATTTATCCTAAATCCTTCAAATGCCAAAAAGTCACATCCACTGGAAAAGTCAGAAGAACCAGACCTGGGAGTTCAGGAATGACTGAGGTGTCTGAAAGAAGGTGGTGGCTGGAGGGGGAGAATTGAAGGAGCTGTGAGTTGTCAGCCTCTGGCTACAATCCCTAAAGCCCTAAATGCCCATTTTCATCATCGATGGGCAATCTCTAGGCTTTTTGTTTGCTTTTTCCAGTCTGTATCCACCACGAACAGCTTAAGCTGTTTTTAAGCCTCCCTTTCCACTTCACTTCTGCTGTTCCTATTAATTTAACTGGTATTTTTCTTATATAAAGCTCTTGGTTTGGGGTAGGACCCTTAGAGAGGAAACTATTAATAACATTAAAATACGTATATATGTATATTTATAAAACAATTTAAATAAAGAAAAACACATATTATGTTCCTATATGGGAGGGTTTAATATCATGAAAATGCCAACACTTTTCAAATTAATCTATATTTAGTTAATTATAAAAAGAATTGCAGTGGTTTGGAGGGGGAGGAAATTAATGAAATGACTTAAATATTTTTTGAAGAAGAAATGTGATTAGAAAGACTATTAGAAGCATGAATTTGTAAGGCCATATTTTCCAACCAGATTTTAAAACTTATTAGAAAGCTGCTATAAGAAGAATATACAACTGCCACAGGACAAATAACTGGTCACTGTAGCCCTTGTTTGCTAACCTTTTGCCACAATAAAAAGCAAATTTAGATTCTTTTCTTCCAAAGCTAAAAAAAATTATTAGAAAAAAGTCATTTTTCTATTTTGTTTTACATTCTCGAGGTCAAAGTTTCTAAAACTATCAGCATTTGCAATGAGTTAATATTCTACAGACCTGCAGTCATTAGAGAGACTATATATATAGTCAATTTATAGGGAAGAGCAGTGAATTAAAAAGCATGTAACTCTACAGCCTAGCCTAGACTTTTATAATCTTTCATCTACTCTCACCTGTTTTTCTCTTGATTTTTTAGGATAAATTTAACTTGTGTCTTCCTCACAGAATTTAGTCTCACAGAACATGTATAATAACGGGCATTATACAGTTCATTACTGTACTGTATGAACAGTACATGCACAATAAAGGAAGGAAGCTAGTATTTTAAGGAATAAACCCAAAGAGTGCCTCTTTTTTTCCTCTGTTGAACAAATACTTAGTGGTTCCAGATCAAGAAGGCAGAGTAGGAAGATCCTGAGCTCAGCTGCTCCTGTGGACACCCCAAGACTACAACTACACGTGGAACGATTATCTCTGGGAATGACCTGAAGACTAGCACAGCAGATTTTCTGCAGCTTGGAATGTAAACAGAATGCCGTGCAAGGTGGGCAGGAGAGTCAAAGATGCAGTCTAGACAGAACCCATACCCAGAGTGGGAGAGCCCCCTATATGTGACCCACTAGCGGGAGAGATATCACAACTGTGGAGGTGCCCCCTATGGAGTGAGGGGTCCAAGTCCCACCTGGGGATCCCCTTGGTACCTGCACAAGGAAGATGAGCCTCATAACGTTTGGCTTTGAAGACCAGTGGGGTTTGCACTTGAAGAGCTGGAGGGCTGTGGAAAACTGAGACTTTGTTCTTGAAAGGTTCACATGTAAGCTCACTTGCTCTAGTATAAGCACAGAGGCAGGAGAATGTGAAGGGTGCCTGGGTCATACGCTGAAGGAGGCTCACTGGTCATTTTGGGGGTGGTGCTGGAGGGGTAGGGAGCTGGGACACTTTCTCCAGGGATGAAGGCACTGGCAGGTGCCATTATTTTTAACCTTTCCTTCACCTAGCTGGCCCGGGACTGGCAAGCAACATTTCTGTCACTGTCCATCAACTAGCTAACACCATGTGCCCCATCCCAGCATTCCCCTGAGGACCCACCCTGCTCAACTACCCCCCTTAGCCCCTTCAAAGTGGCCCCTGCCCCACCTGGCATGTAACCTAGCTGGAACAGGCAACTGTACAAAGTGGCTCCACCTCTGGGGAGCTGTTGCCTGCATACCATGAGCCCACAGCAGTCAAGGCAGAGCCACACAGCCCCAGCCAGGGCACAATTGCTGTCCAAACACAGCGGGAGGATGTACACAGCACACACATGGGACGCCCCGGGACACCCCGGAACACCTGGCTCTGGTGACCAAGAGGAATTGCCCCACAGGACACCTTCTGCATAAGCCTGCTCTTTCAAGAACAGGAGCTGTAGCTGATCTACCTAATGCATACAAACAGACACGCAGGCAAAATGAAAAGAGAAAGGAATTCTCACAAACCAAAGCAAAAGATAAACACGTCAGAAAAAGAACTAGATGAGATGATAGCAACTTCCCTGATAACGTGTTCAAAATGATAGTCATCAGAATGGTCACCACAGTTAGGAGAGGAAGGGATGGACTCAATGAGAACTTGCAAAGACAGAATATATTAAAAAAAGAGACCCAATCAGAACTGAAGAATTCAGTAACTGAAATAGAAAACACAGTAGAGGAAATCAGCGGCAGATTAGTGGTTGTAGAAGAAGGGATCAGCAGTCTGGAAAACAGGTTAGTGGAAATCACCCCATGAGAACAGCAACAAGAAAAAATGAGTAAAAACCAATGAGGATTAAGACTCCCTTGGACAACTACAAGCATACTAACATTTACATTGAGAGGTCCCAGAGGAGAAGAGAGAAAGGGATGGAAAACCTATTTGAAGAAATAATGGCTGAAAACTTCCCTATCCTGGCAAACAAAAGAGACAGTCCAGGAAGCACACAGAGTTCCAAACAAGATGAATCAAAGACACCCACACCAAGACACATTAGAATTAAATGTCAAAAGTTAAAGACAGAGAGAGTCTTAAAAGTTTTGCATTATTTCTTTTTACATTTATAAGAACAAGTGCAGAAAAGGGTTTATTGCTATCCCCTTCTGGGAGACAAGTCACCAAATAAAGTCTTCATCTCACTAAAATTATCCAGAAATCTATAACCAGTATGTTCTCACTGCCTATAAATAACCAATGTTATAGGGTCACTGGGTATATAAAACCTATTGTAAATACTATTATCTACTTCAGGACATTTTATCCTTTCTTACTCTTTCTGAGATGTTCTAACCTTTTCCAGTGAATGCAGATTTCTTCTGCAAAGGAAACAGCAATTTTATACATTAATGAAAAATATTCCTGGAACAGAAGTATAATTGTTAAAATTCAATATTTGAACATTATGTACCATAATTTTTTTTAATTCCTGAAATGAAAGATAGGGCATAAGATACTTGTTCTGTATTACTCTGGAATACTGTGAATTCTTTATTTACTGTTTCCCTTTAGCTTTGTCTCTTCTCTAAAACCTGATTTTTTTTTCAGGAGCTTATCTTGAGGTCTCTGCTTAAGAAATATGCCAAGAAACTCGTTTTCTACCTCTGCCACCAATTGATATCATTGCTTCGTTACTTTTTAAGACAAGTCACAGAAATGCTGGTTTTTTCCAAAGGTGTTACATTGTTTCCCCAAATAACAGTATAAAGAAAACACTAACTTTTATTATTTGATATTGCTTTTTAGAGAAATTATTATAAAATTTGGGAAGCACATTTCATGACCAAATTTGGTAGGCATCATTGCTTAAGGTTATTATATCAGATTCTTTACTTTCTTCAACCTTTATCTCATGTATTTTTTTTAATCCTAGTTCACCCTCCTTCATGTGTTCTATGAACTTTTGTACACACTTTAAACAAGCTGTTGAAAGACAACCTCTGTGAAGGAAAACAACCTGACAACATAGAACAGCAGTCAGAACTGAGAATCCTTGCTTTCAAAAGTAAAGAGGTGGTAGAACGTGCAGGGAGGCACTCTTTAAATTTCAGTGGAGTTTTGTTTCATGTTGTTTTAGCTGCTTAGCATTCCGGATCTTAGTTCCCAGACCAGGGATCATCAAACCCAGGCCCCCTGCAGTGGAAACGCAAAGTCTTAACCTCTGGACCACCAGGGAAATCCCTCAGAGGACACCCCTTATGCTTTGCTTCTCTTCCTCTTTCAGTGTGTCTTTCATTTGTGGGGAAGCACAGAGCTCCCTCGGTTGGTGTTCAACCCCACCTTCTGATTCAGTCGCCTCAGAATTATGTCTCAAGAGATCTGAATGACTCAGCAAATGCTTGTCATTCTCCCTTTTGCTCAAAACATGTGTTATTTTCCCCAAATTATCAGTTAAATCTTGATATAATGGTCCTTCGGGACTATAGGAACAGAATTTTTGTATTTTATGTATTTATTTATTGAGAGAGTGAGCAATGTGTGTGTATGTGTAAGGGGGAAGGAGCCAGAAATATGAAGGAGACAGGAGTCATCTCTCAGAGAAGGACCTGCTTAGTGCTTCCATTTGATTCATGTTCCTTTTTTAAGTCTAAGAAGTCATATATTTTATAATTAATTTTGGAGTTTAATTTCCTTTCTCTCTGCCTGGCTGCATGCTACTCATCCTTCCAGGCCTAGCTGAAACTTTAGCCCTAGGCGAGAAGGGATGAACGCCACTGACACTCGAATTCACTCTTAAGAAACTTATGTTGTAGTTATTTGTAACCAGATATTATTTTGTGTCCAAACTCGTTTAATACAGTGACGGTGTCTTTCTCATTCGTTTCTCGTCTCGGGGAGGTGATGGGACACAGTGAACAAGTGTAAGGGCTTTCAGTGTAGACAGACTAGGTTTGAAGGCTGCCCTGTCACTTTCAAGCTTCTCCTTGAACACATGATCACTTCATAGATGGCAGATCGTGATGAGGAATAAATGAAGCGGTCCAACATGTTGGTGACTTTAGATAGTCAAAAATTAGTATGATTCTCTTCCTGTCTGTTACAGCACCTATATTTGGGTTAGGAAGTAACAGATACAAAGCAAATTTATACTGAGTGAATAAATGGTTGAAGTAATAGGATTTTGATCTATTCTACATCCTTAACAAATATAAATTAGAGTTACTGCGTTCTAACATGCTTGTCATCATGTGTGCGGAATCCTAAAACTATACATGACAGTTTAGAAACGTTCTTCGCTATTTCTGAACTCAAGAATTATCCTTTCTTTTATTAGGTTTCCAATATCCTATTATTGGTTTGACTTCTATTGCATTTGTGCCGAGAACAAAACAGATGTCTTCTACATTTTACCCCAAATCACCCATAGTTTCTTCCCTGGCAGTCTTTTATACTGGTCCCGGTCTCCATTAGGCACTAGCCCTTCTGATGATTACCTTGGCTTTCTTCCAAGTGGAGCCTTCTAATTTTAGAGCCACAACGCTGGAAGAACAAACCACAGATGTGCATTGAAATATGCACAGTATGGGTACAGAGCTATTCCTAAGAGTTATAATAAGAAAGATCGTTAACCTAAAGATGTTGTTTGGAAACAGCATCTCTCCCTTTCTTTTTCTTTGTCTAGTCTAAGAATCCTACCTTATTTTTCCTACCTCACACTGGGATTTGAGAAACTAAAAATACCTTTTTAAAACATTTATTTTCCAAGTGTAGTCTGCATCTCTCCTACAATGGCAGGTCATAATAGATTTTAAATATTATTTTCAATTCAGAGCAAGCTTTTGTTTATTATATAATACAAAACATTTTTTTTGCACTTTATAATTCAATTAGTCTCCCTAAGAATACTTCAGAGGAAAAAAAGGAAACAAAACTTTTCTCCAAAAGAAAGTCAGAAACTTCACTATTACGGAGTCCAAACTTTTTCAAGGGCAGAATTATACCTGTCTCAAAGTAGGTAAGTCACTTTGGAGTCGCACAGATCTGATTTCAAACACATATTCTGACCCATGGCAGTCATTTATTCTTGATTAAGTAGGAAATCTTTATTTTCTATATCCTCTAGCTGCAGTAAAATTAAACACAGAAAACACTAGAGGGATTGTTTAGTGAATTTATCTAATGTAGATGCTCTAGATACATTTTTCAAGAGAAAACTCTTATTTTAAGTAAGATTTAGAATCTGAATTGCAGATTGCGTGCTAAGTCCCTTCAGTCTTGTCTGACTCTGTGACCTTATGGACTGTAGCCTGCCAGGCTCCTTTGTCCATGGGAATTCTCCAGGCCAGATCACTGGAGTGGGTTGCCCTCCTCCAGGGGATCTTCCCGACCTAGGGATCAAACCGGCATCTCTTATGTCTCCTGCATTGTCAGGCAGGTTCTAAATAGATTTTTAAAGAGAAATGTAATATTTTAAGTAAGATTTAGAATCTGAATTGTAGATTATCACTGATCTATTTGTAATGTCCATTTGGCAAGGGCCCTTCTTGCTGGGGTCACCTTGGTTTCCAAAATAAAGGTGCAATTGTTCTGAATCCCCTCCAAGAATTCTAGGAATCTCTGGAAGGAGGAGTGGGAGAGGTGGCTGAAAGTGGAGGCCTGTGCCTCTCCGAGCTTCTCTTGATTTTCAGTCTCTCATTTCCTAATTTCTCCCCTCCCACTGTCTTTCCCTTTCTGAATGTTCTGCCTCTTTTCTGAATCTCACTGCCTCCTGGACACACCCAGGTCTTTATTTCCCCAAGTGTTAACTTATGGTATGTGTTATCTGACTTTGTTAAAATATTAAAAATATGGGACAAGGAAAGGGAAAATTGCACAGTGGTCAGAAGCAGCTTAAAAGCGAGTGTATGACATAAAGTTGGCTTTTCTGTTCTTGAAAGTATCATCCGGCATTCTTCCCATGGTGAGTTTTCTCCTAGTGCTTGTGCTTATGTGCTCAATCACTCAGTTGTGTCCGCCTCTTTGCGACCTCATGGACTGTATGTAGCCCACCAGGCAACTCTGTCCATGGGATTTCCCAGGCAAGAATACTGGAGAGCATTGCCACTTCCTACTCCAGGGGAATCCTCCTGACCTAGGGATCGAGCCTGTGTCTCTAGAACGTTCCTTAGCCTTCTACTAGGTTGCCGGTCACCTGGCAGGTAGCTGGGTCGCCTCTTGTCTCGAAGCCCCCCAGCCCTGTCTCACTCTCTAGAGACCCCAACAGGCCCAGTTCCCTCGGGCTTCTTTGGCACAGTCATCGATACTCCCTTTGTCTCGTGTTTCCTATATATTAGACGACTACATCAGTCTTCTAATATAGGCCATTAGGCAGCGCTTTTCTTTTCCCTTGTCTTTCTTGTTTTCCTTCTGAACTCAAGGAGGCTGGCGGGCTACGGTCCTTAGTGTCACAAAGAGTCAGACAGGACTGAAGCAACTGAGCGTGCACACGTGCACATTCTGAAAGAATCTCAGATCCCCTCATACATTTTTAAGTTGATGTTCTCAAGTTTGTTATCCTGCATTTCAGTACCCTCCCTGCTTTTAACTATCTTCGAATATCTTACATCTCACAGAATGGTTTCCTTGTCCGCATGGAAACCAATTATCCGTGCTCCTCTCTTACCGCCTGGACTGAGTGTATGGCAGGAATACCTTCATGGTTATAACCCTGGTGGAGCCCGACTCAACTCCTGGGGCTTGCTCAGTGCTCAAAAATCTGTCAAGTTTAGTGGAGTGTATAGAGGCCCCTATGGGGATTAATAGAATCAAGGCTCAAACAAAAACCCTGGTTCCCAGACTCTGCTAAGCAAAAACATTTGCTTCTGACTCCGTGGGAATTCTGCATGTACTGACTGAAAAGGTTTCCCAGGCAGCACTCATCCAGCCCTCTCCTGCAGGATGGGCTGACTGTAGAACAAGCCTTATCTAGAGTCAGACAGATGCGTCTGGAGACCCGCATTCCACTCCCAGGCATGGTTCCCAGTACAGTTGGGAAGCAAATGTGAAAGTTGACTTATTCAAACTTACCATGTTGTTGAATTTATTCAGCATACACTGTCAAAATGGAAAGCTGAGTTGTTTCAAGTAATTTTCAAAGGGTAAACATTTTACTTAAAACACCATTAATGAAATTGTCTCATTTGATCAAAGGCCCTGGCCATAGTCAGTCCATAAAAAGACCAACTCAGGTGCCTTCAACCTAAATGTTGGTTCAGGTATACAACTTACAGTAGGAATGCTTGATGCAGCTATGTTTGGGAAGCTCATAATTCCAGGTGAAACACACATGTGCCATCACCCCTGTCTTAGTATTCTTTTTGCACCCTCTGAAATGTATGATTAAATGATTAAAAAACAAAAGCAAAAACGAAAGCAGTTCAGCAGGGAAGAGATAGGAGAAGAAAGTCAGGTGGCGTCTCATATCTCTTACTTTGTACTTTTTTAAAAATTTTATTTGTTTGGCTGTGTCTGGTCTTAGTTGTAACACACGGGATCTTTCTTTCTTACTTGCAGGGTCTTTAGTTGTGGCATGTGGAATCATGGTGACTTCCCTGGTGGCTCAGACGGTAAAGCGTCTGTCTACAGTGTAGGAGACCTGGGTTCGATCTCTGGGTCGGGAAGATCCCCTGGAGAAGGAAATGGCAATCCACTCCAGGACTATTGCCTGGAAAATCCTATGGACAGAGGAGCCTGGTAGGCTACAGTCCATGGGGTCGTAAAGAGTCGGACACGACTGAGCGACTTCACTTGACTTCACTTCATGGAATCTTAGTTATGGCATGCAAGCACTTTAGTTTTGGCGTGTGGGATCTAGTTCCCTGGCCAAGGATCAAGGCTGGTTCCCTGCATTGGGAGTGCAGAGTCTTAGCCATTGTACCACCAGGGAAGTAAGACCCTTACTTTGTACTTTTGATACCTGTCTTTTATTGCTCTTTCCTTAAGTGAAATGAGAATTTGGACAAGAAATAATGAAATGAATAAACTTGAACTCTTTTTGACAGGGAATGTCTTAGACATTTGGTAGCCCTAGGACTTGTAAGAACCAAGGTTGGATACCAATCCATTACACTGCCATAGTCAACACTGGTTTAGTTTTTCATGCCATCCATTTTATCTTGGTAAGAAGAAAATGATAAAAAGGGATAATAAATGACTAAACTTGGTATGCAAAGGTAATAGAAATATTGACACTTGATATCAGAGGCAGTTCTTAAACTATGTTGATGACCTTACATAAAATCACTTTCTGGCCTCTTTAAGTCCTTTTTTTTTTTTTTTTTTTAATTCTCTTTGCAGGTAAAGATAAGATTAAAGTGTCTGAGGATGACTTGAAGAAACTCCCTCTAATTAAATGGTGTATTTTGGAAACCATTCGTTTAAGAGCCCCTGGTGTCATCACTCGAAAAGTGCTGAAGCCAGTTAAAATTTTGGTGAGCTTTGATTTTGTTTTAAAATAATGAACCTTCTAGAAAAAAAGTAGATACTTTATCCATTTGTTTGTTAGATACTTTCTTAATTTCCATTAAATACTGAGTGACACAGAAACAGGTTCCTAGTAAAAGTTGTGCAGCAACATTTTGTTAATATAGGTATTTCTCTGTTGGCAAATATTTCAGCTAAAATACAACCCTTTTGTAATCACTTTGGCTATGTGGTTCTGTATCAGAATTAGTATAATCCTATTTCAACGAGCAGGTAGGTTGGATAATCTCTTCTCTGTTGGACCAACCTATTCCTCAGCTGGAATAGGTTGGGGAATTGAGGGCGTGAGGAAGGTCCTTTGGGATAATTCAGGCCCCAGATCACAGTTACAGGTACACGGAGCAGGAATGCCACAGGGAAGCTGCAACTGATGCTAGGAATTAAAAACGGAGTGAGGTCCTTTCTATGGGCCAAGTAGGATTTTCTCAAGTGCACCAGAAAAAGTATGTACATATGGCAGATGTTTAGTTCCATATACAGGCAGAACAAAATAATCTTTTTTAGATGATTGACTTGGGGCCTGAATTATCCAGATGGTTGTATTTAGTCTGCCCTCCATTTATTTTAGCTTTGTTTATACACAGCTTGAGAGTGCCTGGATTTAAATGAAGAAAATTTTGGGGTAGTAGAACACAAAAGAGACAAAAAAATCCAAATTTTATATAGGTTGCTACTTGCTAAACACAAAGAAAATGTGGTGTATTTAACTGATCTTATGCAAATTGTAGCATGTGGTTTTAAAGGGATTTTTAACAGTTTTTGCTTTTAAATAATCAAAGTATTAATTATATTAGACTATGGATATAAATGAGTATATATTTAAATATTTATATATATATTTAAAATTAAATTTTTTTATTTTAATTGGAGACTAATTACTTTACAATACTTTATTGGTTTTGCCATACATCAACATGAATCCGCAACAGGTATACACATGTTCCCCATCCTGAACCCCTCTCCTGCCTCCATCCCCGTACCATCCCTCTGGGTCATCCCAGTGCACCAGCCCGAAGCATCCTGTATAAATATTTATAAATCTATCTATATATATAATTTGTATAATAAATATATATAAATTTATTTATATAATAAAAATATACATATTGATTGGAAATAGTCAAACACCTTCATGCAGTTAAGTAGAACAATGTGTTTATCACTCTGAATATTACTATTCAATATAATTGTTATTGAATTTTTATTAAGCCTTATTTATATCCTGGCCAGTAGATAAGTAGCTGAATTGCAAAATAGTTAATTGTCTGTGTATGATTGTTTTTATTGTTATTTTAAGCCTACCGATCCTATACAAATTCTGTTAGATCTATACCTGAATTTTTCTGCTATTTCAGAGTTTAGAGGAGAAAAAGACTATAAAGAGAAGCTAAAAGAAGAAATTAAAAATTGCTTAGAATCTCACAAGTCAGAGATAACCACTGTGAACATTTTGATATTATTGTAATTTTAGAATTTTGTCCTGTAGTATGTTCATTAAAAAATAAATTGAGGTCACACCAAGCTAATTTTCTTACAACTTACTTTTATTTTATTTAAAATAGATCCCAAATAGTTTTTTTTTAATCGACAAAAGACATTTATATCATTTTGAATTACAGCATAATCTAATATTGAATATATGGACACCAGATAAATTTTTAAATCAATTCTCTGTTCTTGAATATGTATGTGGCTTTGATTCTTTCACTATTATAAACAGTATAAAGATGAACATTCCTATAGCTAAATATTTGTGCACATTACTGATCATCTTCTTAGTATAAATGAATGCAACTTAGTTCTTTTAAACATCAAATATTCTCTGAAACAAAGTAGAATATCTTTGCTGAATATATTAACATGTTCCCAGGAGTCTGGACCATAAAAACATTCATAGATGGGATCACCTATGTCTTGACCTGTTGGACAACTGGTCAAGTTTCCTTGCTATGAATTCTAGAAGTATTCTCCATTGCTCTTTCCTAATGAAGTCGGAGCAGGATATATATTTTTGCTCTTGTAATTACTTCTTTATATATTTATATATATACGAATAAGTGAAAATGGACAAACTTTATCCTCTTTTTTTGGTTTGCTCTGTTCCTTCGTTCTCTTTATTATTCCACCTTTCCAAAATTCTTAAGCTTCTACTTGTGCTGTCTATTCAAGGTTTCATATTTAGTACCAGGTTAATCTGCAAGAATACCTAGGAAAGAAAGTGAAAGAAAAGAAAGTGAAGTCGCTCAGTCATATCCGACTCTTTGCAGCCCCACAGACTGTAGCCTACCAGGCTCCTCTGTCCATGAAATTTTCCAGGCAAGAGTACTGGAGTGGGTTGCCATTTCCTTCTCCAGGTGATCTTCCTGACCCAGGGATCGAACCCAGGTCTCCTGCATTGCAGGCAGAAGATGCTTTACCTACTGAATCACCAGGGAAGCCCCACCTAGGAAAAAACTAACCAAAACAGTGTTGGAAAATATGAATAATTAAGGAATATTAGTTATATTCTCAAGGTATTAAAGCATGTAGCAAAACTATAGTAATTAAAATGGCATGATACTGGTGTCAGACCTGATAGTAGGTCAATATAACAGACTAGATTAGTAACAAAGACACAAGCCGTGCAGAATATGTAATATTGGAGAGATAAATCTTTTTAAGTCCCTGAAGAAGAATGAGATTAGTATATGGTTTGGGATGATTGGTTAATAATGGGTTTTTTTTTGTTTTGTTTTGTTTTTTTGTTTTTTTAGCTTCTAGAATAACAGTTCTCAAACTTTTTGACCTTATGGCCCCTTTCTACTTTACAAAATTATTAAGATCCTCAAAGAGCTTTTGTGTATATGAGTTATATCTATCAAAATTTGCTATGTTGGAAAATAAAGCTGAGAATTTATTAAAAGGTTTATTTAGTTGTTGTTGTTCAGTCACCAAGTAATGCATTTTAAAAATAAGAAACCTAATACATGTTGAAATAATAATGTGGTTTTATGAAACATGACTATATTTTTCAAAACACATAAAAAATAGAACATCATTTCAAATGTTTGCAAAGATATCTGAATTCCCATATATGTGTCTGCTGTCAGTTTGTTGTGATATATTGTTTTCTACTGATGGAAATGAAAAAAATTCAGCTTCCCACAGGCATGTAACCAAAAAAGGAAGGAGTATTTTATTAGCCTTTTTCAGATATCTTTGTGGCTATTATTTGATTCTACACTAAAACTCAACAGAGATACTTTTTAAAGTTTGTTGCAATCTGAAATTTTATCAATGAATTTTTTTTTTTGTACTTAGTTACATTAAAATACATTGGCCTGTCATGCTTCCCTGGTAGCTGTCAGTAAAGATTCCACCTGCAATGCAGGAGGCTGCTTACAAGGCAGGAGACCCGAGTTCAATACCTGAGTCGGTAAGATCCCCTGAAGAAGGTACAGCAACCCACTCTAGTATTCTTGCTTGGACAGTTCCATGGACAGAGAAGCCTGGAGTCCATGGGGTCATAATAGTTGGACACCACTTAGTGACTGAACCACCTCAACAATCCTATACTTTGAATAAGTCTTTTATTCAGGAATGATTTTTGATCTAGCTGATTTCTGCAAAGGTCTCAGGACTCCCAGAAGACCTACCCCACCTTTGAAAGCCACTATTGTGAAGGGATGGGAAATAGATGGGGAAACAGTGGAAACAGTGTCAGACTTTATTTTGGGGGGCTCCAAAATCACTGCAGATGGTGACTGCAGCCATGAAATTAAAAGATGCTTACTCCTTGGAAGAAAAGTTATGACCAACCTAGATAGCATATTCAAAAGCAGAGACATTACTTTGCTAACAAAGGTCTATCTAGTCAAGGCTATGGTTTTTCCAGTGGTATGGATGTGAGAGTTGGACTGTGAAGAAAGCTGAGTGCCAAAGAATTGATGCTTTTGAACTGTGGTGTTGGAGAAGACTCTTGAGAGTTCCTTGGACTGCAAGGAGAGCCAACCAGTCCATTCTAAAGGAGATCAGTCCTGGGATTTCTTTGGAGGGAATGATGCTGAAGCTGAAACTCCAGTACTTTGGCTACCTCATGCAAAGAGTTGACTCATTGGAAAAGACCCTGATGCTGGGAGGGATTGGGGGCAGGAGGAGAAGGGGACGACCGAGGATGAGATGGCTAGATGGCATCACTGACTCAATGGACAGGAGTCTGAGTGAACTCTGGGAGTTGGTGATGGACAGGGAGGCCTGGCATGCTGTGATTCATGGGGTTGCAAAGAGTCAAACACGACTGAGCAACTGAACTGAACTGAACTGATTGTGAAGAGAGGGCTTCCCTGATTGCTCAGTTGGTAAGGAATCTGCCTGCAATTCAGGAGACCCCAGTTCAATTCCTGGGTCGGGAAGATTCACTGGAGAAGGGCTAGGCTACCCACTCCAGTTTTCTTGGGCTTCCCTGGTGGCTCAACTGGTAAAGAATCTGCCTGCTATGTGGGAGACCCTGGTTCTATTCCTGGGTCGGGAAGATTCACTGGAGAAGGGCTAGGCTACCCACTCCAGTTTTCTTGGGCTTCCCTGGTGGCTCAACTGGTAAAGAATCTGCCTGCTATGTGGGAGACCCTGGTTCTATTCCTGGGTGGGAAGATTCACTGGAGAAGGGCTAGGCTACCCACTCCAGTTTTCTTGGGCTTCCCTGGTGGCTCAACTGGTAAAGAATCTGCCTGCTATGTGGGAGACCCTGGTTCTATTCCTGGGTCGGGAAGATTCACTGGAGAAGGGCTAGGCTACCCACTCCAGTTTTCTTGGGCTTCCCTGGTGGCTCAACTGGTAAAGAATCTGCCTGCTATGTGGGAGACCCTGGTTCTATTCCTGGGTTGAGAAGATCCCCTGGAGAAGGGAAAGGCTACCCACTCCAGTTTTCTGGCCTGGAGAATTCACAGTCCATGGGCTCGCAAAGACTTGGACACAACTGAGCGACTTTCACTTCACTTCACATGAATATCATTTTGGAGAGAAGAGGGCTTCTTAGGTTTAGGATTAATCAGTGAAACCACAATGCAGATGAACAGACTGTACCATATCAAAATTTAACATGTCCTATTAAGTATAACCTAAATTAAATGTAAGCCAAAAAATTAAGAATAAATATCAGTATAAGCACAATGCAAGTGTAAATGATTTTAGTATTTAATGAATCACAGATCAATAAGTAAAGCACTAATATTACATAGATTACTGAGGGTAGGACATGACACAAATTTTATGGAAGAAAATAACTTAAAATGAAAAATACTCAGCAAAGACATAAATTCTTGAACAGCAATCAAAAAGAACCTATTTAAAATGTCAGGTTAGTAGATAACAGGGCAATGAAATTGATACTCTCATGTGTTACAGTTAGAAACATATCTTGCTACAATTTTGAGGGAACAGTTGAGCAATATGTATGAATAGCCTTAGATATTCAGAAGACATAGGACATGTATATTCTCATGTCTTCTGAACATCTTTGTTAAAACATTTTATATGAACAGTGCTTTGTGAAAGAAGATACTTGTGATAGCATTATTTGTTATAGAAATAATAGTAGAAAATGATAGTTAAGCATCCATTGGAAAGAAAATTATTTTATATGAATATATAATATAAAAATAATACTTTGCTATAATATCAAGTGAACAAAGTGAAGAGTCAAAAATTATTCAATAGGGACAAAAACAATAATATATGTATGCTCGGTTCATTTATTCATTTGTAAATGATACATATCAGTATATATAAACAATGGACTTCCCAGGTGGCCCTAGTGCTAAAGAACGTGCCTGCCAATGCAGGAAGTGTGGATTCCATCCCTGGATTGAAAAGATCCCCTGGGGTAGGAAATGGCAACCCACTCCAGTCTTCTTGCCTGGAAAATTCTGTGGACAGAGGAGCCTGGCAGGCTACAGACCACGAGGCCACAGAGAGTCAGACACAACTGAGCGACTAAGCACACACACATATATAAACAATAAACTATATTTAAAAACAACAAAAACCTAAACTGCTGTTATTAGCTAACAGTACTGGAGAGAAGTCTAGCCGGTTGATAACTGTCTTATTTGCCACAACTCTGGTTGCTTTCTATTTTTTCTATTTTCCTGAATTTTCCCAAGTTTCTAGAGAGCAGTTTTTTATTATACAGAAGAATACACTTCTGTAAAGTACTTTTTTGTAAAGTACTTTTTCTTTTTCTTAAGCAGCTCACACCAGCCAAGCTCCTGGCCAAGAGCTAGAGAGAAAAAGTGTGCTTTTCGGGGTCGGGCTCCTCTGATGGCTGCTTTGCCTTTACAGGACTCCTCTTTTCTTGAAGTAGAGTCTGCATTCCTTGCACCACTTTAGGTGTTGACATCCTTCTTGATTTACAACAGAGACTCCTTCTCTTTGCTCATCAAGAAAGTTCATCTCCGGACTAGCAGATGAAGTTCATCTGACCTCACGCCATCCGGATGGGGTGGGCTGGTCAAGATCACCTCGGTTTACCTGACAGGTGGTTATTGCAACACAGAGAAGCTGTGACTTCCACTCGCTCGTGAGCTGGGCCCAGTCCTCTGACTGTTTCGTCTCTCTCCTGATCTTTTTCTTCATCTGCCACGTTGCAAGGACAGGACCGTTTGGACCGGACATGGTGATGACCTGATGTCATTTGCTCAGACAGTTCCTTTGATGCACCCATTTCTCACCTCCTCCTCACTGCCTCATCCGCCTAGCATTTGCTGCTGCAACAGGAACTTCTTTCTAGTCTCCTCCCTGTTGCTAGTATGACTGCAGTTCCTGCGGCCCCTTCTGAAGTCTTCCTCTACCGGCCTGCTTTGCGGGCTGCGTCAGTGTCTACATGTCATGACGCTAGGCCAGCAGCCACTGAAGGGAGCTATGAGGGTGGGGAGGGCAAGGCGGCAGCGGCCCTGACTGGACGCCTGGCCCAGGGCGGCCCCTAACCATATCAGGGCCCTCCCCAGCTGACTTCAGAACCAGTTCCAACAGAGATAGAATGAATGCACAGGCCTGGGATCTCACAGGTCTCTTTCCACTTTAAAGATGGTAAGAGGACAGAAGCAAATGCCTCCATCTCTCCTCATTTTGATCTAACTCTCTAGCAATCCTGGTACCAAAATCACCAGAGTCAAGTACTACTCAGCCCCCATGAGAACCAACAGGGGTCTCTTGGGTTAAAGTGACGGCCCCCTCCCCTCCCCCTCCACTCCCTGCTTCCATAAAAAGAGATGTTTTCAATTGTAAAATGCTGCTGCTGCTGCTGCTGCTGCTAAGTCGCTTCAGTCGTGTCCGACTCTGTGCGACCCCATAGACGGCAGCCCACCAGGCTCCTCCGTCCCTGGGATTCTCCAGGCAAGAACACTGGAGTGGGTTGCCATTTCCTTCTCCAATGCATGAAAGTGAAAAGTGAAAGTGAAGTCGCTCAGTCGTGTCCGACTCTTCGCGACCCCATGGACTGCAGCCTACCAGGCTCCTCCATCCATGGGATTTTCCAGGCAAGAGTACTGGAGTGGGGTGCCATTGCCTTCTCCTTGTAAGATGCTACTATTCTAAATATGTAGATTACAAGTAAGTGTTTTGCAAATACCTTGAGAAGACTTCAAAACTCTGCAGGATTAAACAGGTGCGGCTTCTGCCACTTGACACAGGGAGTCACTAATAAAGTATCTTACCTCAGTAGAGGTGATGGCTCTCTAGCCATCTCACACTGTGCGGGAGCTCTTTGTCCTCTGGCTCCTGAGTAAGGTGATATGAAGATGATTATTTTTATCATTTTGTTTTATTATTTATTATTTTTGCTGTGCAAGGTCTTCATTGCTGTGTGCAGGCTTTCTCTAGTTGCGTGCACTGGCTTCTCACTGTGGTAGCATCTCTTGTCGTGGAGCACGGGTGAGTAGTTGTGGCACGTGAGCTTAGTTGTCCCACAGCACATGGCATCTTGGATCAGGGATCAAACCTGTGTCTCCTGCACTGGCAGGCAGATTCTTTATCACTGGACCACCAGGGAAGTCATATAAAGATGATTTTGTGAAACAGTTTTTAGTTCTTAGGCTACAGTCCAAAGAGTTGCAGAGTCAGACACGACTGAGTAACTAAGTGTGCACATGTTATATATCAAGAAAACCTATTATAAGGTGAAGGGAGAAGGATAATGCAGACTCTGCTGCTTCAGGAAACATAATGTTTATCATCAGTTTCACAACCACCAACACCTCAAACGTGAAACAAACCCAGTAAGCACACAGCACTTGCTTTGTCCTGTGTCTTCCTAATCAGTTGTCTTTGACTTCTTTCTGCTGCTGCTGCTAGAGTCAAACAAAAATTCTTTGCCCCTTCCCTGACACTGTCATCAGCACTCCCAATGACAGGATACCCACTGCCCCTGTTCTCAGTGCTAATATGGCCAGTGTCCTGTCTCAGAGTTAGTCTTTCCTGCTCCAGAACCTCAGAATCCACTGTGATGTCCATCATCAAGGCCACATGCTGCAAACCCCAATGTGTGCATGCATTCTAAGTCACTGCATTCGTGTCTGACTCTTTGCAACCCTATGGACTGCAACCCACGAGGATCCCCTGTCCATGAGATTCTCCAGGCAAGAACACTGGGGTGGGTTGCTATGTGTTCCTCCAGGGTATTAACCCAGGGATCAAATCCACGTTTCCTGCATTATGAGGCAGATTCTTTACCACCACTCCACCTGGGAAGCCCAATATCAAACATCAAAAGCTGCATTAGAATGTGTCTTAGTGCTCAGTTGTGCCTGACTGTTTGCAATCCCAAGGACTGTAGCCCAAAAGGCTCCTCTGTCCATGGGATTCTCCAGGCGAGTGTAATGGAGTGGGTTGCCATTCCCTTCTCCAGAGGATCTTCCTGACCCAGAAATCAAACCTGGGTCTCCTGCACTGCAGGTGGATTCTTTATCATCTGAGCTACCAAGGAAGATCTCACATTACAGCAGACTTAAACTAATAAATATAATACTAAAAAATTCACATTTATCTACTATCTTTCCCCATGTAACCAAAGATATATGTATGTTTAACTAATCATCAGAATTAGACATCAGTAATTGCCTACATTAGAAAATGAAAGTGAGCCATCCAGGAAAGAAATTGTCTCACCATCAGTTATACCATGGATATGTCTTCTCTCGAATATGGTTGTAGGATGAGTTTTAATGACTCACGATCTCATTAAGCAAATTTCAAAACATGACTTGGAACTGATTTTTCTGTTGTAGAATTACACTGTTCCTTCTGGTGACTTATTGATGTTGTCTCCATTTTGGCTACATCGAAATCCAAAGTATTTTCCTGAACCCGACCTGTTCAAGCCTGTAAGTTGTCTCTTTCCATGTACATTGTCCTTAGATTTCCTCTTTATGCTAAGAATATGAATTCATAAATCAATTAGGGCTATTAGCATTAGGAAGTCATATTTCTCTCTAGTAACGAAAGCTATGAAGCACAGATTAGATTTGTAATATAAGCGGTATAACATTTATGAATCAGAAATTTTTGGAATAAGCTTCACCCACTTTAAAATTAGTTTTTATCTGAAACGAGCAGGACATGGCAAAGTAAATATGCTTGATTCTGATAGAAACCTTATTTCATGTTCTTCAGGCAATTACTTCTGTTATTGGTTTCCATGGAGTACAAAAAATAAAAATGAAGCAAATTAAAACTGTGTTCTGCTGTTTCTTAGAACTGAAAATTACAGCGCAAATAGAATTTTAAGAGGTCATTTAGTCCACTCTCTGCCTTTAGGTGAAATTGTCAAAAATGGCATCCAGATGTATTCATTCTACATACTAAGCTTTCTCCAACTGGGAGGGCTGTCAGTGTCTCCTTGTTAAATTTATTACCAAGGGCAATTTTATGATGGAGCCTGAGGCCTTCTTATAAATATTCTTCCTCTTTTGAGGTCAATTCTGTGGTTTATTTACATTATCGTTTACATTTGCCACTTAACAAAATTTCTTTTTTAAACCTTTTTATTTATTAGTTCATGTTCTGAAAACATAATGGTGGCTGATATTAATAACAGGTTGGAAAAAATGACCAACAACCCTGCAACTTTATATGCAAGGATTAGCTGTACAAGATCATTTTTAGCCTGGAGAAATAAAGTTAAGCTTATTTATATAAGACTGATTTGGAAAAAAAAAATGCTTTCTTCCCACAGGAACGTTGGAAAGAGGCAAATTTAGAGAAGCATGCTTTCTTGGACTGCTTCATGGCATTTGGGAGCGGGAAGTACCAGTGTCCTGGAAGGTCAGTGTGACAGTTGGGTCACATTTATCCAGAAAGTCTGTAGAAAGATGAGGGCTCAGAGAGGAAAAGCTTTGGCTTAATCCCTCTTTTCTTTATTATCGAAACTAAAGGAAGGCTAGGAGACCACGTTCTCTTTGGTTGGCCCATCGTATTATGTGATGTCTTTCTGGGAATGTCTGCAGTGGTTTCTGATAGGAGACCTCATGAGAATTAAATATTACAGTTGCAGCTGCCAGATGAAAACTGGGTTTGTGTTTCAAATGCTCAGCTTTCCTATAAGGATGATTTGAAGTGCTTCGACTTCTTTTTTAAAGATAAAGGTAGTGTGCATGTGTGCTCAGTCGTGTCCAACCCTTTGCGACCCATGGACTGTAGCCCACTGGGTTCCTCTGTCCATGAATTTTTCCAGGCAAGAATACTGGAGAAGGTTGCATTTCCTTCTCCAGGGGATCTTCTTGCCCAGGGATTGAACCGAGTCTCCTGCATCTTCTGTATTGGCAGGCAGATTCTTTCTACTGAGCCACCTGGGAAGCCAAAGATAAAGATAGAAGTATCAGTATTTCTTGATATGTCCATAACAGTGTTATGATGGACATTTGCTGGGGTTAGAGGACATCTTTCACTTGGAGCATCACAGCAACTTACTAGGTGGTTTTTGTTTATTGAATTAGTTTGGTTCTATAATAACCTGCCTTTGATGTCTTTTAGAGTTAAATTAATATGGTACCCAGGCTGACTGTTCAATGTGATGCCCTGTTCTAGCACAAGTTACTTAACTGTTTATTTAAGTAGAAGCCTTTTTGAACATCTCACCTGTAGCAGGCCCTGTACTAAGTGTTAGGAATAGAGCATGGAGAAAGATAGACGTGGTCCCTGACCTTTGAAAACATACAGCCTACATCGAATAAATACCATTTCCTCATTGGAGATGGTTCTATTGAAGAAATGTAGATACCTGTTTAGGACAAAATCTCACTCAGTGAACATACAAATCTTTTAAAAATTCTATATTCGAAATATTGTAGTTTTAACTTAAGACACTCGTCTTCATTGTTTGAACATAATTAAACCAATCCATATTTGTGATTATGACTTGCTCAACAGCATCCATTCAACGCCTCCTTTGTTATATGTTTTATAATACCAACTTGCTTTTTGTTGTAGTTCAGTCGGTAAAGAATCTGCCTGCAATGCAGGAGACCCGGGTTTGATTCCTGGGTAGGGAAGATTCCCTGGAGAAGGGAATGGCAACCCACTCCAGTATTCTTGCCTGGAGAATCTCATGGACAGACGAGCCTGGCAGGCTAGAGTCCATGGGTCGCAAAACTTGGACACAACTTAGCAACTAAACCATCACCACCACCACCAAAATGGTTATAATTAGCCTTGGCCAACCATGGACATTCTGTCTTCCTTCCTAGAAGTTGTTCTAGAAGCTGAGGGGTAGGTAAGCAGATTGGTGCCTGGTGTTTCCCTGGAGAAACTGTTCATCCTTGACCTAAACTGGTCAATCAGATTGAAGGGAGAGACGATTTTCTTCTATGCATAGGAGAGAGGCCCCCTCTGTCCTCTCCCACTAGAAGTGAACAAGCAAGCAGGTAGCTCCAGTTGTTGCTAAGAGCAAGTTCAAGAGAAATAAGCTTTAGGATGGTGTGGAGTGTGTGGACACAGAGGAGAATTATGGGAAAAGCCTGGTCTGTGAGATGTCACATGTCACTGAATCATCAGTATTGAGGAGCTACTCTACTTACTGTTGTGATAGATAATAAATATTTTTATCTTTATAAATAATATGTATTATATGTAATATATATGTGATAAATGTTCACCATTTTTTAAGGCAGTTTGAGTTGGAGGTTTCATTGGTTAGACCTGAAAGCATGCTCACATGTCCACCAAAGAAACTCCAAAATTGAACATTATAATTGAGTGTCAGATACTGTAAGGGAATAGTATAACAAACAAAAACAATAATAACTACAAAACTCCATGAAGCTCATCCTTCCCCTAATATTAGTTTTACTTTAGAAAAGCAGTTCTTAAACCAATAACATATTTATTATTTTTGTTATCTACTAATATCAATGTTGTAAAAGTAAGTCTTTTAAAAACATTAGCTAATGCTTTTTTCAGTCCCTTTATATATATTCCTGCTGCTGCTGCTGCTAAGTTGCTTCAGTCATGTCCAACTCTGTGCGAACCCATAGATGGCAGCCCACCAGGCTCCCCCGTCCCTGGGATTCTCCAGGCAAGAACACTGGAGTGGGTTGCCATTTCCTTTTCCAATGCATGAAAGTGAAAAGTGAAAGTGAAGTCGCTAAGTCATGTCTGACTTTGCAGCCCCATGGACTGCAGCCTACCAGGCTCCTCTGTCCATGGGATTTTCCAAGCAAGAAAATCTGGAGTGGGTTGCCATTGCCTTCTCCCATATATGTGTATATGTATATATATTCCTAATTGTGCCTGAAGATTTTATCATAAGCATCTTTAAAATTGAGTAGTTAAACCAAGGACTGAAATGCTTTGCATGCAACGTATAGTATGGGCCAATGATCAAGGATTAACTGATGACTGTGGTTTCTTAGAGAGGCTATTATGATCTTACTGTGATATCTTTTGAAGCTGGCAGACATTTGCTTGAGTTTGATAGCAATGGGTCCAATAGTGGGGCCATCACATTTCAGCTCAATCAATACTATATTTTTTATTCAGAAACTATACGTTTTACAATGCGCTGAGCTCATACTGTATGTTCTGCAGTGGGTACTGCAGAAGCTTTGGGCAAGAGTAAGACATATTCTCAGTCCTCAGGAGATGACATCTGGAGAAGGTGAGGAGAATATCATATCATGTTCACAAATAACTGCAAGGAACACAGGATGAGAGATGGCCAAGCATCATGCTCTGAAGACTCAAGGGAGAGTGTATCTGATCAGGGGGATCTTAGACAGTTTTCTGGGGAGAAAAGCCTTTGAAGAGTTAGATGAACTTCTGGACAGAGGAAGCAGTAAGCAAAGGGTCACTTGGTCAAGGGTATGTGGGTTAGGGGTTATGGTTTTACTATTACTGAGGCCAGTAGTGACTAGCAGTGACTGGTAGTGACTAGAAGACAGATTGAAAAAGAACATTGGTCCAATGATATATTACAAAGATTTGGGTAGAGCAGACTCGAGTGGGGCGTGCCTTATGGTATAAGGTCATGCTAACATTTCATCTCAGAGACATGAAGTGGTGGAATCTATCAGATTTGGAAAATGATTAGAAATGGTGATCAGCTGAGAGGGAGGATTTGAGGAGGATGGTGGCTTTGAATCTGCGTGTCTGGAAGAGATGGTAGAAATAGAGAAATTAGGAACAGGAGCAGTTTGGAGGACAAGATATTAGGTTATTCTTCGAAAACTTTTGAGTGCAAAATATGGCAACATATATATCATATAACTGAAATCTGTAGGCTGAATATGAATGTTGAATAAATATGACTTAATTTTTAAAAACCAACTTAGTTTATTTAGTTTTCTAATAAGTTCTAGTTTTAACAGCCGTAATTTTTCTGTTACTTATTTTAAACAGCCAACCCATAAAACATTTAAAAAAAAAAAAGCAAACAAAAACCAGAAAATTGTTCATGAAGGCGAATGACTTCATTTGGACAGCGTGTGCTAAGAAAGATCTTTGCACTAGAAATGTAATCCCACAAAACCTTAGTATAAGCCCTAGAAAATGCACCCATTCTTAGTTTGTATGCCTTAAGCCAGTTTATTTTCTCATGTACCAAATACTCAGTGAGTCAGAGAAATTTGCCTGTGAACTAGCTGATGATCAAAGTTTGTCAAGAAACACTGCGGGCTTACAGCTGTCACCCCTTGGTGTTTAGGCCCCCAAGCCAGAAGAGCCCCTCTGCGAAGTGAACACTGAGTAAGAACTTGATGCTGCCATCAGCCGCCAACCAAAAAGCAGAATGGAAGAAATAGAGTTCCTCCTTGAAAGTCAGGAGTTCAGAAAATATTTAGAGGATGAACCCCTGGCGAGACACATTTCTGCAGTGGAAGGGAATTCTTCCCAAATAAATCTCCTGCTGGAGAAGTCTAGTGATTTTGCAGAAAAACAAACAGGAGAAAACAAGTGGACTACTGGACTGTACCAGCCATAGTAGCCTGCAAAATGAAGAATGGACATTTTCCTATTGAACTGTGAACTTCGATGGAGGAGTAGGATGGGGGATTTCCAGTGTCGAGCGGGTGTCTCTGAGAGTCGATGATCTTAGCAGAAAGGGATGTGCCTGCCATACCCACCCCTTGGAATGCACATCAAAGCCAACAGTCCTGTTTGCCCTTGGTGCCCATCCCTGCAAGAGGATCCCAGTGGGCTGTGTCATTGTGCTAATTGATATGGATTAAATTCCAGTGTAAAACACTAGCTCTGATCTTTGGCAAGAATACCTTCCCCCCCTTACAAAGGCATGCTTGGGTAAGAAAAGGGTGTAATAGGAGGAAGGCTGCAGTACTTGAGACATGGAAATGAAGCATGGACTTCTCGGAAAGAGAAACGTGATTTCCACTTTTTGTGTCTATTTGGGTTTTTCATGTATCCTAGGGTAGGCAGTGCTAGGTCACAAAGTCATGGATTTATCTTGAATTACTAATGAAAATCACATCAGTATTGGAAAATTAATTCAAACATAGGTCCAGCTGATAGTAGATTAGATTCCTGGGTTGGGAAGTTCCCCTGGAGAAGGGATAGGCAACCCACTTTAGTATTCTTGGGCTTCCCTGGTGGCTCAGACAGTAAAAAATCCACCTGCAATGCAGGAGACCTGGGTTTGATCCCTGGGTTGGGAAGATCCCCTGGAGGAGGGCATGGCAACTCTCTCCAGTATTCTTGCCTGGAGAATACCCATGGACAGAGGAGCCTGGGGCTACAGTTCATGGGATTGCAGAGTCAGACACAACTGAGTGACTGAGCACATTGCTGTTCTCTCTTGGGCACCTAGTATTCATATGATTATCCTTCATTCAATAAACAGTCATCAGTTGTTATGCTGTATGTCTGGGTAGAGTTACCTTGGTAAACAAAATAATGGACAAAGTCCCTTTTCCCAAGAAGTTTATAGTCTAACTCAAGACACCTCAAGACACTAGAGAGATTCAAAGACACACAGCATTCCTAAATTGCTTATAATGCAGCTGGAGAGATGAGACATAGCAACATGAAAAACTTACTTAACAGCATAAGATGGCATTAGAGAAATGCCAGGTGATTTCTATATTGTAAATGCCATAGGAGTTCAGAGGAAGCAGCATTGAAAAAGGCTCTGTGAACTAGATGAGAATAATCAATAAACTGCACAAAAGAAAGCATACCTGCCTGAAAGGGAGTAGTATCAAATGCTGAGGGGAAAAAAAAGCTAAGCGTTCGTAGGAATGTAATGTGCCTATAAGTTAGTGGTAGCAAGGCAGCTCTCTATTTGTGGTTTGTGAAGCTCTGAGTACAGTTGTTTCTATGTGTTTGTTATATTAATGATAATGCAATTTGTGTGTGTGGTGGGGGGACTTCCCTGATAGCTCAGTTGTAAAGAATCTGGCTGCGATGTGGAAGACCTGGGTTTGATCCCTGGGTTGGGAAAATCCCTGGAGAAGGCAAAGGCTACTCACTCTAGTATTCTGGCCTGGAGAATTTCACAGATGGTATAGTCCATGGGATTGCAACATGACTGAGCGACTTTCACTTTAATGTAATTTTAATAATTGTGCCTCATTCGGTAAAATATCTTTGGGCAATCTTGCATTTGAGAAACACTATAAGTAGCTTTCCCCCTTTTCATGCTTAGAGGATGCTGTTTTCATTCGATTGCTCAGTCGTGTCCGACTCTTGGCAGCCCCATGAATTGCAGCAGGCCAGGCTTTCCTGTTTTTCACCATCTCCTGGAGCTTGCTCAAACTCATGTCCATTGAATTGGTGATGCTGTCTAACCATCTCGGACTTCCCTGGTGGCTTAAAGGGTAAAGCGTCTGCCTGCAATGTGGGAGACCTGGGTTCGATCCCTGGGTCAGGAAGATCCTCTGGAGAAGGAAATGACAACCCCCTCCAGTACTCTTGCCTGGAAAATCCCATGGACAGGAGGAGCCTGGTAGGCTACAGTCCATGGGGTCACAAAGAGTCAGACATGACTAAGTGACTTCACTTTCACTTTCTAACCATCTTGTTCTCTGTCATCCCCTTCTCCTGCCTTTAATCTTTTCCAGCATCAGAAAGTGAAAGAAAGACCCAGCATCAGGGTCTTTTTCATTGAGTCAGCTCTTCACATCAGGTGGCCAAAATATTGGAGCTTCAGCTTCAGCATCAGTCCTTTCAGTGACTATTCAGGACTGATTTCCTTTAGGATGGACTGGTTTGATCTCTTTGCAGTCCAGGGGACTCTCAAGAGTCTTCTCCAACACCACAGTTCAAAAACATAAATTCTTTGGCACTTAGCTTTCAGCTCTCACATCCATACATCACTGCTGGAAAAACCATAGCTTTGACTAGATGGACCTTTGTTGGCACAGTAATGTCTCTCTTTTTAATATGCTGTCTAGGTTGGTCATAACTTTTTTCCAAAGAGCAAGTGTCTTTTGATTTCATGGCTGCAATCACCATCTGCAGTGATTTTGGAGCCCAAGAAAATAAAGTCTGTCCCTGTTTTCATTGTTTCCCCATCTATTTGCCATGGAGTGATGGGACCGGATGGCATGATTTTAGTTTTCTGAATGTTGAGTTTTAAGCCAACTTTTTCACTCTCCTCTTTCACTTCCATCAAGAGGCTCTTTAGTTGCTCTTTGCTTTCTGGCATAAGGGTGGTGTCATCTGCATATCTGAGGTTATTGATATTTCTCCTGGCAATCTCAGTTCCAGCTTGTGCTTCTTCCAGCCCGGCATTTCTCATGATGTATTCTGCATATAAGTTAAATAAGCAGAGTGACAATCTACAGCCTTGATGCTGATGTACTCCTTTCCCTATTTGGAACCAGCCCGTTGTTCTAACTGTTGCTTCTTGACCTCTTAGAGGATAGCCAATTGCTTTTGAGGAGTGGGGAACCCCAGTTACTCTGGATTTCATAAGAAGTTGCAAATTCATTTCATTCTGGGGAATTTGTTACATAAACAAATGCATCCTCTCCACTCCAGTTGGTAAATGGAACTGAATGAGCTGGATTCACTTTATGCTTGTTTCCATTTTCACTATGTCTGGACATGTGTCCTGGAGGAGATGGGGAAAGGGCGGGGAGTAGGAAGAGTAGATGTGGTTACTTGCAAGACTGAGCTAGGCAGCCAGGTCCCTTATTAACTTCCAGCCACGCTTCTCTCTCCTTTCTGCTTTACTGAAGAGCACTGACTCACTCGAAGGGGCACAGAAACCATTGGCAAAATTGCAGTCATTACTTCCCCAACCATTTCATTCTGACACTTCTTTATGGCTAAGATTTAAGTCTGTCAAGAACAGAAGCAGCAAACTCCAGAGTGATTTTTGATACTTAAGCCAAAGTGCTTCCAAAATAAAACATGCTCATGTGTTCATTTCTGCTCCAAAAATGCCAGCAAGGACCCTCTTTTACTTTTGTTTACCAAATAGATTGGTGGCCCCTCCATGGTGCACAGAACACCTGCACAGGATTTGTATCTGTTGGAGAGAATGAAAGGCCACTTGGGCTGGATATCTCCCCATCACTTTTTTTTCCCCTGTGGGCTTTCTCCCCTTATTAAACTGAACTGCTGCTCTTTAGTAAGTTCAGTCACTCTCTTGTTCAGAAAGAAGTTTTAATTCCTAGGAAAAGAGGACTGGAATTAAAGCTATGCTATATCACAATATTGCCCATGAGTTTTTTTTTAATTTAACTTTTACTTTATATTGGTGTATGCTTGATTTACAATGTTGTGTTAATTTCAGGCTTCAGCACAGTGGTTCAGTTATACTTATATCCATTCTTTATCTCCCCATCATTGACTATCTCCTTCTCGCTTGCTAATTGTCCTAGTTAGATTTTCCAGCACCCTAGATTCATGGGATGCTGGGGTGCTTTTTCCATCCCCAGCTCCGTAGCAACGAAGCACTGTTCCCGAAACCGATCCTCACATCCCTTCCCTTTGTCCTGCCTCCCCTCCCATAGTGATTGATTTTAGTCTTGCCTTGTGTTTTAAGTGATACAGTTAGCTACCAAGTGAAAGTTTCTATTGAGACTTCTGGGTCAGAAATAATCATTCCCTGTAGGATGTGAATAAAGAAGCACTTGGCCCCAGAAACTGTCAGCAGCTATTTTGAAACTGCAGAAGCAGGATGAAGTTGGTACCATAGAGCAGGGCAGCAGAGGTAAACTGGCTCCATGGTTACGTCATTGAACTGTTAGAGTGATCTCTGCCCGAGGCCAGCACCAGCTCTAGATTTTTTTAGGTACATAAAGTGATACAGTCCCTTCCATACAGAAACCAGCCTGTTATGGGTTATTCTGTTACTTGTAACCAAAAGCATCCTGTGAGTGAAAGTCACTCGGTCATGTCTGACTCTTTGCGACCCCACGGACCATACTGTCATACAGTCCGTGGAATTCTCCAGGCCAGAATGCCGGATTGGGTAGCCCTTCCAACCCAGGTTTTGAACCCAGGTCTCCCACATTGTAGGCAGATTCTCCCACATTGCAGCCACAGAGAAGCTCCAAAAGCATTCTAAGTAATGTGTAATTTCCTTAAGAGCAAAAGCTTTCTTTCAAGATCTATTTATCTCCATGGCGTATCATATTAACATATACTAACCACTTAAGTTAGCTTTCTAAATAGCTTGGACTTCTTAGGGGATTGAGTTTCGTTTAAGGTGAGTATATCACTAAAGAAAACAAAAACAAATGTCACTTCTTAATTTTTTCCTGGGAGGTCTGGAGTTTAAGCTATAGCACAAGATCATTTCTATTTGGTGAGTAGTTCATCTTAATGAAGTCAGTAGTATTCCTTTGCCCTTTTGTTGAATAAGAACATTTAGAAAGAGGTATCAAATGTCTAGCTCACAGCTCCTACATTTAAGAGTTTTTCTTCTAGGAGGATCACTGTTAAAATAATCCTGGCTTCAGCTCTGAAAACCAGTGGCCTCAGAACTGTACTCCCACTAGGATCTGATTCTCATCTCCCCAGCGAAATATAAAACAGTGTCTCAAGTCAAGAAGCTTGGAGGTGCTCTGCTTTCTCTGCTCCTTTCCCCCATTTAAATACGTCCCATTCCCTTCTCTTCTGTTTTTCACATGTTTTCTTCTTTTCCTTCTCTTCCAGTTTACCCTAATCCGATTCTTCTCATTTTATTCTGGATTTATTTCGCCTTATTTAATATCACCATCTGTCTGCTCACTCTTCCAGATTTTGCCCACGCCATCATTCCCAATCAAAAGTTTGGTACCCCAAGCATAATGTTTCCTGTGTAGCTGAGGTATGCTTGGTCATTTTAATTTTATGTGTTAAAACTAAAAGATTTGATAGACTACAGCTTTTAAAAAATTTTTTATTTATTTATTTTAATTAGAGGCTAATTACTTTACAATATTGTAGTGGTTTTTGCCATACATCAACATGAATCAACCACGGGCTCACATGTGTTCCCCATCCAGAACCCCTCTCCTTTCTCCCTTCCCATCCCACCCCCCAGGGTAAACTACCGCTTTTAACATATTTTCCCCTTTCTGCTTGATCATGTTCCTCTGATAATGATTCTAAAATATGATCCCCATACCACTAATAGCAACATTACGTGAAAACTTGTAAAACGTGCAAATTGAGTGGCCCATCCCCATATCTACTAAGTCAGAAACATGGGGAGTGGGTCCAGTAATGTGGGTTTGAACAGCCTTCCATGTGATTCTGATGCATGCTGAAGTGTGGGAAACCCTGGTCTAGATAATTTTGCCTCCTGTCACCAAATGGTTTTCATTTTCCTGTAAGATTTCTTAAAGGGAATGAGGGTGTGGGAAAAGTACTTCCCCTTTAACTTGACCAGCCCTGCTTCAATGAAGGATGCCTGTGAAAGTATGTCTGTATGCTGCCTTCTCTGAATTCCAGGGCAAGATCATTCTATTTTCATAAGCTGCAGCTGGTAGCAACTTGGAATATACTTCAGAGCCCCTGCTCTGGCAACAGTGGCAGTTTTCCAGCCCATGCTGGCACTGCCCACAATGACTTCTAGTAGGACAAAAAGAGAGATTTTCTTTTAAAAAGGAAGAGAGGGATTCAGTCTCAAAATCAAGACATCTAAAATGAAAATCATGACTTACTGCTAACCCTAGCGTTCCTTCTGTGCTCCTTGTTCCTCTTCTGTGTATCACTGATTTCCTAGACACTCGGCTCCTAGAGTCACCCTTCACCCCTCTCTCTTTTCAGTCTGCCCCGTCCACTCCCACCTCCTAACCTATGTCATCTTGCCCCAGGAGATGTCATGGTTTTCTTATCCTCCTCCTCCATTATCTCTTCTTTCAATCTGTCTTACTCACCACATACTGATGAATTCTCCTTAAATAATCATCTCTAAGTTGTTACTTTCTTGTTAAAACTGGACATCACTGCCTACTGGCCAAACCCATCAGCCTAGAACTCCAGACTCTTCGGAATCTGACACAAATACATCTTTCTGAACATCTAGGAACACCCACCCTCGACAGCCTACCAGTTGTCCCCTGATGACCATGCCCATTCCTCCTCTGCCTCTTGCTCTCTCCTGGGACTGGAATGCCCCACTCAACATGTGTACTTATCAAAGCCTGTCCTTCTCTCCAGGACTAGCTCAAGCATCACCTCCACATGGAGTGGATCACTCCAGGCCACAGTGCTCGCTCCAGTCCCCAGTTCTCCATAGCCCTTTTGGCTCCACCTTCATGTCACATTGCTCCCTTCCCCATCTCTCCACGTGCATTACTAGCAATGTGATCACTGAGTCTGGGTTTTGTAGAGCTTTGTGTGCTGTTTGTGTAGGTCTCCTTGAGCATTTATTTACAAATGGGGAAAACACGCAAGTACTCAGTATTTAAGGAATTTTCAATATGTTTATATTTTAATGAGCTTTATTTGTAGATGTGTAATGTTGTTCTTGCAAGTGTAAAAAATAAATCTGTTATAAATAATATGCCTCATTACTTTCACTGTTTTGACATTAGAAGATTAAGAAAACATTCCTTGCATGAGCATAGCTCAACTTGCTTCTGAAGAGCTTTTGTAAAAATATGGATTTATGAAGCTCTCTTTCTTTGGAGTAAAACCTTTAATGTCACAGGTATGTGTATGTTAGTCCCTAATATTTTAGACATCAAAACAAAATTCAGCGTAAAGGCTTGTAAACACAAATTGCTTTTTGCCATTTCAAAAAAAATTAACTTCATTTTAGTGAATAATTGAGGTAGTAATTCTGCTAGAATATCCAAATATTTGGAGAAAATAAGAGTTTTAGCACATATTATTTTATTACCTGTTTTATTAACTCATCTTTTTCTTTAGACTATCAGAATGTTTAGAAATGATGGCAAATATGATATTAATATTTATACTATTTCAATACCTAATACTAATTTAATAACTGAACTAACTTACCCCTCAATAACAAAAGAAAAATTTATAGCCTCCGTAATGCACACAGTATCAGTTGGTCAAAAACCTAAATTATAGTTTTACCCTAAGGAAATTCAGTTTTATGATTTTTAAGAACATCACAGAGACTAAAATTAGTTCAGGAAATGCTTACAGGTTCCAGTGGAAAACTATCTTAATGAACTAATAAACATTAGTTCTACTTCTAATCAAAATATACATAGTGTTTCTAAAATAGTCCAATTTGTTCTCTTAAATAGCATATGAACTATTTCTTGTTTACATATTTGCATAATAGAGGAAGTATTCGTGGAGGGCCTCTTACATGTGATAATGTTTAAAGAGCCTTCATTTTCACATAGAAGTATCACTTTTCAGTACAGTTTCTTCACAAGGTCTGTTACACTTTCAAGGTCAAAGTACTCAGCACCGGCACCTGACTCATTGCAGCCCCTCGGCAGCCTCTTCCTCAGTTCCTGCTGCTCTTCCAGCTCCGTCTCTCATCACCACGCCTTCTGCAGGGAGCTGAGGGCCTTCTTCCCTGCAACAGCCCCCCCTGCATCAGATAGTCCACAGTCTTGACTGTCACAGTGCCTCTCTCCAGGGACTGGAGAGGAGGGGTACCAGGCACTCTTTCCCCACGGGGCTGAGTTCAGAGAAGTGCTTCGGTCACAGCAGGCTAAACTTAGAAAGGGGCTAAAAACAGACTTCTAAGAAAATGGGATTTGTTTGGATAAAGGAGAACCTATAAAACTTTTATAATTCACAAATGCAGAATTAACGAGCATTTTTTCTAGTGCTGCTGGGCAGCTGCTAAAGATCGAGGAGTCACTGCTTATTCTACTGAACGCAAAATGACAGCATAGTGATCATTATCTAAGTCACTTCTAGAGAGAGAGCTGAGGCCTGAGAAGTGGCTGTTTTATGTGAGCAGGAACTTTACTATTTCTTTTTACACGTGGGTAGTCATTGCCATGGGCTTCCTAGGTGGCTTAGTGGTAAAGAATCCACCTGCCAATGCAGGAGCTACTGGAGACACGGGTTCAATGCCTGGGTCCGGAAGATCCCCCAGGGGAGGAAATAGCAGCTCCACTCCAGTATCCTTGCCTGGAAAATTCCATGGACAGAGGGGCCTCGCAGGCTAAAGTGCATGGAGTCACAAAGAGTTTGATGTGACTGAGGAACGGAGCACGCATGCAGGCGCTCACTGTCAGCCTTTCCCGTTAGATCTGAAGGCGCTCAGGCCTCCATGAAATGCTTTCTTCCCTGGACTTTGAAAATAATCACTCTTTTCATTATCCTACTCCTCTGGCTACTTCTTAGATTCCTTTGCTGCTCATCCTCACCTTTCTAACCTCTAAATTTTGGACTGCCCCAGAGCTGTCTCCTCAGATTTCTTATTTTTTTCTGTTTAACCTATCCCCTACGTGACTTCATCCTATCCCTTCAGTTCAGTTCAGTCACTCAGTCGTGTCCAACTCTTTGCGACCCCATGAATTGCAGCACGCCAGGCCTCCCTGTCCGTCACCAACTCCCGGAGTTCACTCAAACTCACGTCCGTCGAGTTGGTGATGCCATCCAGCCATCTCATCCTCTGTTGTCCCCTTTTCCTCCTGCCCCAATCCCTCCCAGCATCAGGGTCTTTTCCAATGAGTCAACTCTTCACATGAGATGGCCAAAGTACTGCAGTTTCAGCTTTAGCATCATTCCTTCCAAAGAACACCCAGGACTGATCTCCTTTAGAATGGACTGATTGGATCTCCTTGCAGTCCAAGGGACTCTCAAGAGTCTTCTCCAACACCACAGTTTTCAAAAGCATCAATTCTTCAGCACTCAGCTTTCTTCACAGTCCAACTCTCACATCCATACATGACCACAGGAAAAACCATAGCCTTGACTAGATGGACCTTAGTTGGCAAAGTAATGTCTCTGCTTTTGAATATGCTATCTAGGTTGCTCATAAGTTTCCTTCCAGGGAGTAGGTGTCTTTGAATTTCATGGCGGCAGTCACCATCCACAGTGATTTTGCAGCCCAGAAAAATAAAGNTGACCACAGGAAAAACCATAGCCTTGACTAGATGGACCTTAGTTGGCAAAGTAATGTCTCTGCTTTTGAATATGCTATCTAGGTTGCTCATAACTTTCCTTCCAAGGAGTAGGCGTCTTTTAATTTCATGGCTGCAGTCACCATCGGCAGTGATTTTGGAGCCCAGAAAAATAAAGTCTGACACTGTTTCCACTGTTTCCCCATCTATTTCCCATTAAGTGATGGGACCAGATGCCATGATCTTCATTTTCTGAATGTTGAGCTTTAAGCCAACTCTTTCACTCTCCTCTTTCACTTCCATCAAGAGGCTTTTTAGTTCCTCTTCATTCTCTGCCATAAGGGTGGTGTCCTCTGCATATCTGAGGTTATTGACATTTCTCCTGGCAATCCTGATTCCAGCTTGTGCTTCTTCCAGCTCAGCGTTTCTCATGATGTATTCTCCATATAAGTTACATAAGCAGGGTGACAATATACAGCCTTGACGTACTCCTTTTCCTATTTGGAACCAGTCTGTTGTTCCATGTCCAGTTCTAACTGTTGCTTCCTGACCTGCATATCGGTTTCTCAAGAGGCAGGTCAGGTGGTCTGGTATTCCCATTTCTTTCAGAATTTTCCACAGTGTATTGTGATCCACACAGTCAAAGGCTTTGGAATAGTCAAGAAAGCAGAAATAGATGTTTTTCTGGAACTCTCTTGCTTTTTCGATGATGCTTGGCTTTATATAATTGCCCGAATAGTGATGACTCTATTTATATCTCTTGTACCTCATTCCCTGACTGAATCCCGCCAAACACCAGGCTCGTCCTTAGTCGTCACTCAACATCTCCACTGGATGTCTCCAAGGCACTGGTCAATAGCAAGCTGCATGAACAGCAGTGAGCTCTGAATGATAACTCCTCAACCTGCTCCTCCTTCAGCTTTCCCCATTGCTGTACCCTTGTATTTCCTCAGGCCAAAAACTTGGAATCCTCCTTGACTCCTTTATTAAGTCTTTCACGTCTGTCATGCAAACCATCAGCCTATCCTGCAAAGTATATCCAGATACTAACCATGACTCATGACTATTTCCATCATCCCGGCCCATTCAAGTCCAAGTTTTCCATTGCCTGAAAGATTATAATTGTTTCCAAATCAGTCTTCTTCCATCACCTTATATTTTATTCTCAAAGTAGCAGCCAGAATGATTTTTTAAAAACTGAAGTCAGATTTGTTCAAAACTGTCTAATGGCTTTTTTCTCACAGAAATGAAGTATTTGGCATGCCCACAAAGTTAAGATGATAATCAGTCATTCTGCAGAGAATCTGAAGAATCAACATTTGGATATATCTCTTTCTAAAAAAATCATAACGCAAAGTATTTATTATTGATAGTTACACACATTAATAATCAACAATAATTAAACACCACTACAATTTCCAGTGTTTGTGATTTATGCTATCTTCATTTCAGAGTTAGATATTATGGATATATCTTAAGAAGATATGGTGTGCCCATCATGGGCTGTTCATGTCCCAAGGACAAACATCATAGCCAGAAATGGACAATCTAATTTGTTAGAAGCTTGACAAAAAGTTAATTGTGAGGAATTCTGAACCTGCAAATTAGCAAAATTGCTTTTTCTTGGGATTGCTGCTTAATTTGATCCAAATCAGTAAAGACTGAATTGTTCTATTTCATAGGCATTGACACTCCATTGAAATGAATTCTCTTTAGCATTTCCAAGTTGGCGTAGTTCAGTCTCTAAGTCGTGTCTGACTCTTTGCAACCCATGGACTGTGGCACACCAGGCTCATAGGTAGAATTAAATTTACATCACAAATATTTGTGAAGAACTGATGTATCCAAGTAGGTTCTAACAATACCTGGAGCACTCCAGATTTCATTTGAAATAGAAATATAAGCAAGATGTTTGAAGAATACCAGTGGGAAATCAATCTAATTATCTGATACAAATAGCAGATCGTTCATATTCATTCATCCACTCATGCAATCAACAAACATTGAGGATTCAATGATAAATAAGACCTGCTCCTGTTTTTGTGAAGGTTGTAGTCTATAAGGGGAGACAGACATGAAGAAGATTAAGTGTAATAGAGTGGGATTGTAGGATAATGGTGTTAATTGAGGGATGTTAAAAGTGCCACAGAAACATAGAAAAAGATGGAAAGGTAAGGAAATTGAATCTGCTTTATGGAGGCATCTCCTTCCATCATTGTTCATTTTATCGAGCAACACTAGATACTAGCAGAGCTCTAGCCCTGTGCTAAGGTCCAACAATATAATCCCAGGAGAGAGATAGCTAATAAATAATCACAATTCAGTTCAGTAGATGCAGTGGCTAAAGTGTGCCCAGGGAGCCATGGAATGGGCAGGAAGGGCACCTCAGTCCAGGAGCAAGCAGTCAGGGAATGCTTCCAGAGGAAACTGAGGGAAGAGAAGGGCTTGCAAAAGATGGCATTGCCATTCAGAGAACCTCAAGTATACAGTGTGGCAAGAGCATGGATTTTAAGGAGGAGCTCTGGGGGAGAGGAGGCTGGGAAGAGAAGGGCTTGCAAAAGATGGCATTGCCATTCAGAGAACCTCAAGTATACAGTGTGGCAAGAGCATGGATTTTAAGGAGGAGCTCTGGGGGAGAGGAGGCTGGAGAAATAGGTAGGAGACAGGTCTTCAATGGCTGGCAGTGTTTCCTGCGGCATTTAGAAGGAAATAAGAAGCACTGACAAATGGAATGGGCTTCCCTGGTAGCTCAGCTGGTAAAGAATCTGCCTGCAATGCAAGAGACCCTGGTTCAATTCCTGGGTCAGGAAGATTCCCTGGAGAAGGGGTAGGCCATCCACTCCAGTATTCTTGGGCATCCCTGGTGGCTCAGATGGTAAAGAATCTGCCTGCAATGTGGGAGACCTGGGTTCAATCCCTGGGTTGGGAAGATCTCCTGGAGAAGGGCATGGCAACCCATTCTAGTGTTCTTGCCTGGAGAATCCCCATGGACAGAAGAGCCTGGCAGGCTACAGTCCATGGCCTTGCAGATAGTTGGACATGACTGAGTGACTAAGTGCACGTGTGTAAAATGAGGAAATGGCAATAAATTTCTGTTTTAGAAAGTTCTCTTCAGTAGTAGGGCAAAGGACAGAGTAGAGAGAAGTGATAGTGAAAGCAGAGAAGCCAGTCTGAGAGAGAAGTGATAGTGAAAGCAGAGAAGCCAGTCTGAAAGCCTAGAGAGAAGTGATAGTGAAAGCAGAGAAGCCAGTCTGAAAGCCCAGGCGATTCAGGAATCCAGACATCAGTAAATGGTAAAGACCTACAGTGGGGAGCAGTGGGGGGGACCAGAGTTAAGGGGAAAAGGAGAAGGACTGGGGAAGCATTAGGAAGATAAAAACCTCGGTGCCCAACTGTGTAGGAAGGGTAATGGAGAGTGTTGTTTCTACGATGGCATACAGTTTTCTGATGTTGGACTAATTGTACTTATTAGGGACCATTCCCTCTAAAATGGTCTGCCTCCCCTAAGGAGAGCTCAAAACAACCCACTGGGAATGCCAGGAAAAGTGGCAGAATTTCATTTACACTTTTCTCAGTTTTTAAATTTCTGTGTATTTATCTGTGTATACAAAGTCGACAGTAAACTAGTACAATGGTATGTATATACAATTTTTTAAAAAATATTTGTTTGGCTATGGTAGGTCTTAGTTGTAGCATGTGGGATCTAGTTCCTTGACCAGGGTTTGAACCTGGGCCACCTGCATGAGGAGTGCAGAGTCTTAGCCACTGGACCACCAGGGAAGTGCCTATAATTTATAAATAAATGAGTCTTCATATATTATAGGGTATGCACAGTATTTTCTTATCAGAGATATATGATCAAAAAACTTGGAGCCTGAGTGCAAGATTATAGTAGAGAAAAAAATTGGCAGTTAGGGGAAATTTAAAGTGCATCCAGAATATCTAGGCAGTAATTCCTACAGGACTGTCCTATGGAACTTTCTGTGATCATAGAAAAGTTCTAAATATGTGTTGTTCAATATGGTGGCCAGTAACTACTTATGGCCATTACGCACTTGAAATGTGGTTCATGCCACCAAGCAGCTGAAATTTTTCATTCTGATAAATTTAAATTTATTTAAATAACCTCATGTAGCTAATAGCTACCATATTGGAAAGGACAAATCTAAAACTTAAGAGGAGAGATCTGGAATCTCATTCATTAAATACTTCCACTGGCTAAGCATTTTATACACATTTTAAAACACTGTAATCATCCCAACTCCCTTATGGAGTAGACAGTATTATAAAAGAAAAGAGTTAGTGTTTCTTTACTCTGTCCTCTTAATAGTGAAGGTTTATATTGCAAGGAAGAGCACCTTTGCTCTGAAATAAGTGTACTTACAGATATTCTTCAGTGTTAGTCACTCAGTTGTGTCTGACTCTTTGTGACCCCATAGACTGTAACCCATCAGGCTCCTCTGTCCATGGGATTCTCCAGGCAAGAATACTGGAGTGGGTTGCCATGCCCTTCTCCAGGGGCTCTTCCCAATCCAGGGATCAAATCCGGGTCTTCTCCATTGCAGGCAGATTCTTTACCATTTGAGCCATCAGGGAAGCCCATACTCTTTACTGGAAGATATGTATGCATCTTCCAAGCACCAATTTTATTTTCTTTTTCTTTCAGGTGGCTGGCTCTGTTGGAGATTCAAATATGTATTATTTTAATATTTTATTATTATGACTGTAGTCTTCTGGACCCATTGCCAAAACAGGTAAATCTTTTCAGAATTTTGAATAGCATGACTTTCAAATTTGAGATAAAGTCTAACTCCTTCATTTTAATTACTGGGTATGAGCTGACTGATCTCCTCACTTAGGCTCATCTTAACAGTTCGTCTCTGCAGACTCAGAAACATTCCCTTAATTCCAAGTCAATTCTGTGTACCCCATTATCACAAGACCAGGACCTAATAATAGTGTTTTCACCACTTAGTGCTATGAGCTCCCCAATGAATTATCCATTTTAACCCTTTTATCTGGGTAAAATAAATACGGCCTTGATGTCAGGCTTGTTTCCCTAGAAAGGCATGTCTGTGTGTCCAAAAATGAGCCATGAGCCACAAGTCATAGCCCTTAGTCCACTTGGAAGCAATGACATAAAAGGAAATTAACCCAACAATAGAAACAGTGAACCGCACTGTGAAGACCATGACTTTTCCCCACCTCTGACCTTTGGCTCTCTCAATCATTTAACTCCTTTGTGTTTCTGTAGTTCTCTTCTCTTGGACCAATGGCCCTCAAACTGGTGTGAGCATCAGAATTAGTTGAGGTGGAGGGGGCTTTTAGAATACAGAATCCTTGGCCCTAGCCCTAGAGCTCCTGATGAGTAGATCTGGCAAAGGGCTTGAGAATTTCTATTTCTGATAAGTTCTGGATGCTGCTGCCTCCACATTTTGAGGACCACTGTCCGAGGAAACAGGAGGAAGTCCAATTTAATTCCGGGTGTTTGGATGTCCCTTTGAAAACTCTGGATAAAAGGTGCTATTTAATTTAAACTGAGGCTGAAGCTCAGAAATTAAGGATTGCAATCTCGGGGCTATTCACATAGCATTTTGTGCTATGATTTACTCTTGATATACTAAGGGCTAATATATGGAAGGATAAATAAAACTCCTGGGTGACATTTCAATAGAAATACTTTGTGTTTCTGTAGTTCTCTTCTCTTGGACCAATGGCCCTCAAACTGGTGTGAGCATCAGAATTAGTTGAGGTGGAGGGGGCTTGTTAGAATACAGAATCCTTGGCCCTAGCCCTAGAGCTCCTGATGAGTAGATCTGGCAAAGGGCTTGAGAATTTCTGTTTCTGATAAGTTCTGGATGCTGCTGCCTCCACATTTTGAGGACCACTGTCCGAGGAAACAGGAGGAAGTCCAATTTAATTCCGGGTGTTTGGATGTCCCTTTGAAAACTCTGGATAAAAGGTGCTATTTAATTTAAACTGAGGCTGAAGCTCAGAAATTAAGGATTGCAATCTCGGGGCTATTCACATAGCATTTTGTGCTATGATTTACTCTTGATATACTAAGGGCTAATATATGGAAGGATAAATAAAACTCCTGGGTGACATTTCAATAGAAATTCTGTAAGTGCATAAATGACACTGAAAATATTATATTGCTCACAAATATGCACATTTCAGCACTTTGCCTTGATTTCTTTTGCACTTCTATTTTGAGTACAAGCAACAGTGATAAAGAGCTCTCAAAATCCAATGATGAAAGGGAAATCAAAACACCCTTCACAAAGGTTTTCAGCTGAGTACAGTTTTGTTGGCAAAATGAAGATCCGGGCCAGGATTTACAGGCACCAAATACTAGTTTCTGATCTTCCAAGTTAAATGTTGCGATATTGCCCAGGACTGACTCAGCATCTAACTATTTTCCCACCAGTCAGAAGACACAGGAGTGCCTTTTCACATTAGAAGGATGTCACACCATGTGACACATAAAACTGGAGATCAGTCATTTTGACCAGATCCTTAAGCAGGTTTTTTCCAGCAATTTCTTCCCCGCTAAGAATTCTAGTATTTTTATACCTTTTTTTTGTTTGTTTTAAAATACATCCTATTTCTATTTTGACCCTACTAAGAACATTTTTCAAAGAGATGTAACCTCAGTTTGTAAAAAGTACAAGTCTGAGAGAATCCTCATCTCAAAGGGCTTTCAATTCACAGTTCTTATTTAATTGTTGGACTTATTTTACTAAGTTGTGAAAGGAGGTGATCAAGAAATACAGGCAATGACCTTCCAATTACCAGGCTCTTATAAGCTGCAGCGGGGGAGGAGGAGTCACCAGGGCATGCTCCAGACACTTAGTCATCAAGTGCAGGAAGATCATGGGGCTTGGAAACCAGCTCCCCCAAAGGAATTTTCTTGCCACAGTACCCCAAATCAAATGCTAGCATCTCCAATTTTACTTTTGTAAGAGTTTTATTTTACCTCAGTCTAAAGGAAATAATTTAATCTTAATTCTCTCCCAATAAGAACCAAACCATAAGGAAACTGCAAAACTTTCCAGGATCTGTGATTGGTCAGTTGCATCCAGATGCTGGCAATGGGGACTATTTCATTTTGAGCACTCACAAGAAGACCCACTTCGATTCTTTCCCAAAAGCAAGCACATTTTTTGCTAACACAGTGAGGTTTTCATTTGGCTGATTTGTTTTCTTCTGCTGTGTTTTTGGGAGTAGGGGAATGGATTCTTAGAAAATCTCACAAGATCTATGGATCCCCCTTCTAGAAAAGTACACACTTCTTCATACACACAAAATGATGGACAGATGCAATTTCAGACAGTATGTGCAAGTTCTGCAACTCATTCTATCAACTGACCTAAGAATCCGCTTGCTGAGAAACTGTGTGCCCATTGCTTTCAAACTCATGACAAAAAACCTCTTCATCTAAGTTGGATCACCCTCCTCCTTCCTCACCCCTCCTCTTCCTCCAACACTCAAAGCTGACAGAACAGGTTAGTTTTCTCATTCAAACACCTAAGCTTCAGCAATCTCTTTGCTTTATTTGCAATGAACTGACCTCCCCTCACCCCCACATCCATTCACCCCTTGTTGATAACTAAGATGTAACAGAACCTATCAGGACATTTGGCACCCACAGAATATCCTTTTGGACAGTTTTGATCTCAAGTCCACTATAATAGTGGTTTGCACCGTCAACACCATGTTGCTTATGAACATCAGTAATGTGTGTCATAGAAGTCTCACTCAGCAATTATAAATGAGGTGTCAGATACTGGGGGCCAGAAATGTATTGAAAGAGCTTTATTTGTGGTATCCTCTTCACCCAGCTAAAGTGAAGGGTGAGTCCTAGGCACATAGCCTTGGGATATGTGAAGCTGTGAAGAAGCTGCTATTAGAATAAGGGATTGGTACTGATGAACCTATTTGCAGGGCAGCAAAGGAGATGCAGACATAGAGATCAGACTTGTAGACACAGCAGGGGAGAAGAGAGAGTGGGACGAATTGAGAGAGGAGCATGGAAACATGTACATTACCATATGTAAAATAGACAGCCAATGGAAATCTGCTGTATGAACCAGGGAGCTCAGACGGGTGCTCTGTGACAGCCTAGACGGGAGGGATGGGGTTTGAGGTGGGAAAGAGGCTCAAGAGGGAGGGGACATACGTATACCTCTGGCCGATTCATGTTGATGTATGGCAGAAACCAACACAATATGGCAAAGCAATTATCCTCCAATTAAAAATAAATAAATTTCTAAAAAAGAGTAAGGGATTGCCTCCTTTTCTGTCCCTTGAATAGTAGTGTTAATCGCTCAGTCGTGCCCAGCTCTTTGCGACCCCATGGACTGTGGCCCGCCAGGCTCCTCTGTCCATGAATACTAGAGTGGATTTCCATACCCACTCCAGAGGATCTTCCCAACCCAGGGATTGAACCTGGGTCTCCCGCGTTGCAGGACGATTCTTTACTGTCTGAGCTACAGGAAGATCCATCACTTGAATAGAAGGCTAAAATTGATGCTCACCATGGAGAACTCATCAAGTAAAACCGTCCAGCCTTCCAAACCTAAACTCTGCCTTTGGGAACAATCACACTGACTAAACCTTAGGTCCACACTGTTGGCTTACGTCCCTTAACTTCTATCCTCTTTCTGCATTTCTGCTTTTAGAGTTCTCTCCACTTGGTGGGTGTTCAGCAGCCGGAAGGACGATGCCGGATTCAGTTTAAACAAGAAAATGATGTCTGCTGGAAGGCCAGGGCCATCTGGAGGAATGACTGCCCCCCTCCATCCAGTAGCCCAGCAGCACCTAGACCTGAATTTGACAAGAACACGTCACTTAATTTTATTTTAGGATTTAGTTCAAGACAATGTCCAGGTGGCATGTGTATTTGGTATTTTAAGTGTAGACAAAGAATCAGACATCACTCTCGCTGATACCGAGGCCCCAGTACAGGGTAAAATGTTTCAGTTATCCAAAAAGAGGTATTCTTCATAAGTTGGCACTGGTTTCATACATTACTGCAGCAGTCCCCAACCTCTTTGGCACCAGACACCTATTTCATGGAAGACAATTTTTCCACGGATCAGTGGGTGAGGCAGAGTTTTCAGTTTCTCTCACCACTCACCTCCTGCTGTGTGGACTGGTTCCTAACAGGCCAGAGCCCAATACTTATTCATGATTGGGGATCCCTGCATTATTATATCAAAATTTTAAATAGAAATAATGTCATTTGAATGAAATTTTTCATACATTAAATTCACTGTGAAGACAACATACTTTAACTTCTATTTTGAAAAAGGCTAATAGTCTTAGACTTGAAAGAGTATTAAATAATGATTTCTTGAAAGTTGCTATTTTTCTTAATATGATTCTTAACTAGCAATTGGAATTCTTAAACCACTATTAATGTAATTATTTATGAAACATGTCTAATGCTAAATATATGAAGAAAATGATCACTTTCTAAGACCTGTGAAGTCAGGGATCATGTCTGACACTTATTTCTATCCTCCATTCTGCCTAGGACAGCACTTCTCTATAGGGTATATTCAATACATGTATGTTGACTGATTTATTCATTTATATTTTAATTAAGATGAAAGCACCCTTTTGATTCAAGGTGTTTATAACTGTAGTTGAAGAGATAATATTTTTCCTAATTTATAGAAGCTCTAAGTGACGTGTCAAGTCAAATAACATTTCAATCTACTACTTAAGACTTTTGCCTGAAATATTTACTATGAAATCCAAAAAGAAATCCTGTCATGTTCAGGGGAAATATATGACCCCAATCACAGTGTGATTTGTCCTCTAAGAGTCAATAAAATGCCGTCTGCCTCCTTGGTTTCACAATAAATAAGCTTTGCAGTGCGTGTGTCCTCTGGATTACTTGCTCCCCTGTGCTAGAATTATCCCGTGGGGTTGATAACGATTGCTTACTCATCTGTCTCCCACCAATGGGCAGATGACTCGCCAGGAGAAAATTAAGCACTTTGGAATGCATTAACTCTTCGGGACTAATACAGTGATTTTTGAAGCTTAGCTAGCAGCTTGCTGCTTAGCTTAGCAGGCTGGGGGTCTGAGGACTGAAGGGAATGAGGCAGGCAGTTGAGAATCCACAGGAGAGCTGAGAACTGCGGACCACTCCCTGGCAGTTCTTCTAAATATGGCAGGTGTGCTTCCAGGGAAGGCATGTCCACTTCCAGACAGCTGGGGCCCACAGCCAAACATTGTATTTGCAAATGACACTTGAGCTAAATCTGCAGACATCTGGGGCTAGTGTTTATTTCCTTATTATTGCTTGGTAAGGTTGAAGTTAGCTGGCAAGTTTATGCACTTAAAAACCTGTACGGATGTGGGAGCTCTATAACCTTTGAAATCAAGCACGGTAAGAGGAATATACTTGGAGGTCCCTATTTCTTTTCTTTTTTTTTTTTTGTAAATTAATTATTTTAATTGGAGGATAATTAATTTACAATATTGTAGTGGTTTTTACCATACATTGACATGAATCAGCCATGAGTATACATGTGTTCCCCATCCTGAACCCCACTCCCACCTCCCTCCCCATCCCATCCCTTAGGGTCATCCCAATGCATCAGCCCTGAGCACTGTCTCATGCATCGAACCTGGACTGGCGATCTGTTTCACATATGATAATATACATGTTTCAATGCTATTCTCTCAAATCATCCCACCCAGAGTCCAAAAGTCTGTTCTTTTTCTCTGTCTCTTTTGCTGTCTCGCATATAGGGTCATTGTTACCATCTTTTAAATTCCATGTATATGCATTGTTATACTGTATTGGTGTTTTTCTTTCTGACTTACTTCACTCTGTATAATCAGCTCCAGTTTCATCCACCTCATTAGAACTGATTCAAATGCATCTTTTTAATAGCTGAGTAATATTACATTGTGTATATGTACCACAGCTTTCTTTTCTATTCACCTGCTGATGGTCATATAGGTTGGACATGATGGACATATAGCTTCCATGTCCAAGCTATTGTAAACAGTGCTGCGATGAACATTGGGGTACACGTGTCTCTTTCAATTCTGGTTTCCTTGGTGTGTATGCCCAGCAGTGGGATTGCTGGGTCATAAGGCAGTTCTATTTCCAGTTTTTAAAGGAATCTCCACACTGTTCTCCAAGCTGGCTATACTAGTTTGCATTCCCACCAACAGTGTAAGAAGGTTCCCTTTTCTCCCCACCCTCTCCAGCATTTATTTTTTGTAGACTTTTTGATATCAGCCATTCTGCCTGGCATGAGATGGTACATCACTGTGGCTTTGATTTGCATTTCTCTGATAATGCGTGATGTTGAGCATCATTTCATGTGTTTGTTAGCCATCTTTATGTCTTCTTTAGAGAAATGTCTGTTTAGTTCCTTGGTCCATTTTTTGATTGGGTTGTTTATTTTTCTGGAATTGAGCTGCATGAGCTGCTTGTATAATTTTGAGATTAATTCTTTGTCAGTTGCTTCGTTTGCTATTATTTTCTCCCATTCTGAGGGCTGTCTTTTCATCTTGCTTGTAGTTTCCTTCATTGTGCAAAAGCTTTTAAGTTTAATTAGGTCTCATTTGTTTAGTTTTGCTTTTGTTTCCATTACTCTGGGAGGTGGGTTATAGAGGATCCTATTTCTTTTTATTTCCCTAGCCTGAGATTTTATATAGGGTTTCCCACATGGCTCAATAGTAAAGAATCTGTCTGCCAATGCAGGAGATGCAAGAGACATGGGTTCGATCCCTGGGTCAGGAAGATCCCCTGGAGGAGAAAATGGTAAGCTACTCCACATTCTTGCCTGGAAAATTCCATGGACAGAGGAGCCTGGTGGGCTACAGTCCAAGCAGTCACAAAGAGTCAGATGTGACTGAGCCCAGCACACACAACACATATTAATCGAAGGTATATTCATATATATATATATATATATATATATATAGTATATATTTATATGTATTAACTTGAGTTTTCCACAAAGTGGAGCCTAAGACAGATTTGTATGCAGTGCAGAGAGTTCATCTGAGACGTGTTCCCAGGCAGCAAAAGTAAGGGATCAGAAAGAATATGCCACAATTGAGTTATGTTATTAAGGTAGGTGTCCCAGCCCCTATTTCAAAGGACAAGCCATGAGAGAGGAGGGGACCATGTTCAAGGGCGTGTGAGGAGTGGCTGGAGCATGGTGAGGTGAGGAGCATGGGATTCTGAATGTAGTTTTGATCACGTTTTGATAGAAATGTGAGATCATCTATATGCAGAACATCCTTGTGGAGGTAGCATTCAGGCTTATGTGATAATTTAGTAATCCTCCTTTTTCATGTCCTCGCAAAGGGCTTATAACTTCGTTTTTACTTAGCAGCCTGAAACAGAGAAGAGTTCATGTATTTACTGACGGAATTGCAGAACTAAGTGGTAGTGCCACTGGAAACTTGTAATTAAAGCAAGAAATGGGAAAGGAGGGGCCATTAAAACTGAAATTAGGAAGTCACCTGGTGAAACCTAAGTGTGAGCCTTTAGATAGAGTATGTCCTCTCAAGATTTAAAGGCAAGTATTAAAAGGCATGTCCTTTCAAGATTTTAACATGGACAAAAAAGGAAGTGTCTAAGTCTGTTCAGGCTATGTAACAGGATACCATAGAATGGGTGACTGATAAACCACAGAAACATGTCTCTCACAGCTCTGAAGGTGGGTAAGTTCAAGATCAAGCTGCCAGCATGGTTGAGTGCTACTGAGACCCTCTTCCTGGTAAGGTCAGTAATTTCTCAATGTCCTCACATGGTAGAAGGAGTAAGGGATCTCTTTGAGGTCTCTTGTAGAGTAGCCATTAAAGTCACCTGGTGAAACTTAAGTGTGAGCCTTTAGATAGAGTATGTCCTCTCAAGATTTAAAGGCAAGTATTAAAAGGCATGTCCTTTCAAGATTTTAACATGGACAAAAAAGGAAGTGTCTAAGTCTGTTCAGGCTATGTAACAGGATACCATAGAATGGGTGACTGATAAACCACAGAAACATGTCTCTCACAGCTCTGAAGGTGGGTAAGTTCAAGATCAAGCTGCCAGCATGGTTGAGTGCTACTGAGACCCTCTTCCTGGTAAGGTCAGTAATTTCTCAGTGTCCTCACATGGTAGAAGGAGTAAGGGATCTCTTTGAGGCCTCTTGTAAGAGTAGCCATTCCCTTCATGAGGGCTCCACCCTATTCTCATGACCTAATCAACCCCAAAAGGCCCCAGCTCTTAATATCATCAGCTTTGGGAGGATTGAATGTGTGAACTTGGGGAAGGCACAGATATTTAGACCATAGCAAGGAGTAATCCACCATAGTTGCTCAACTTTCTAAGTAGAATCAAAAGTATTTTGTTCCAATGGAAGACCCTGGATAGCATTTGGAAATGCAGGTGATTCCTCCTCTTTGGGGCCCCAAATCTCCTAATAGAGCAGCCAGGAGCCTGGGATTGTCTCTGTGAGCATCCACATGGGAGTAGACCATGATACTTGGCTTTCATCAGCGTAGCATTTTTTTTTTAAGTTTTTAGAATAAATGTCTCCATATTTCTTCATTAATGTTGAGTTTAGGTAATTAAAATGAACTTACCAAAGTTTTGTTGTTCGTTTTAAAATCTCATTTTTTGTTATTTTAATGAATGGCTTTGGGTGGTTACCAACAAGGGTACAACCCATATTAAACTATTTTCTTGATGAACTGCCTGTTACATTCTAGAAGCCAACCATATGAGCTTCTGTCACTTGAATAATTACTGTGAGGCACTTTGCTAAGCCCATTGCACTCACCCACTTTTATGCTCACAATAATCCAATGCATCAGGTGGGTTTCTATGATTATCATCTCCTTTTTACAAATGAGAGAAATAGAGTTTAGAGAGACTGAGTGACATACTTGAGGTCACACATCGAGGAAGTGGCAGAGGCAGGATTTGAACCCAGGGAGTCTGGCTCCGGGGCACATCCTCTTAACACTAAATAGCGTGGCATCCTTCTCTCTCGCCCTTTTGGAAAAAACATTTTAATCTTTTTTTTTTTTTTGGCCTCACAGTGAGGCACGTGAGTTCTTAGTTTCCCAACCAGGGATCGAACCCATGCCTCCTACATTATAAGCTCAGGGTCTTAACCACTGGACCACCAGGGAGGCCCCGCTGCAGCCTTCCTAAAGAGAAAAGTGTTCCTCATGAGGTACCCCACCATTAACCTCGTCACCGTAATCCACATTCTGGGTTCTCGGTTAAGTCTGAGGGAAAACTGGATAATCTGTCACACAGCCTGCATTACAAACGGAAAGGAAAAGAACTCCCGTTGCTTACCAGTGTCCTTCCTCGTCAGCTTCTGTCTCCAGGAGCCTCCAGGCACCACCCTTCCTTGTGAGTATTATACAGTGGGCCAGCCTCAGATGAAATGTAGCGTCTAAGAGAGATGGCCATTCACTGTTTGAAGAAAAATATCTGATAAAAATGCATCTTTTTAGTGAGGTCATATAAATACAAATTTTGGGACAAATGTTATAAATTCTAATGATATATTTTAGCAGGCACTGTCTATTAATAGCAATTGACTTTTTTTTTTTTTTTTTAACAGTGTTCTACCTTTTTTCTTCACAAAAATCACCCTGGTGATTAGAGCCCCACCAGGCCATAGGGTAAGGGAGATATATGGATTTTTCTCCTCCTGGCAGAGACAGCAACTAATTGAAATCTGAACAGTCTTAGTTTAAGCTTTGTCTTCAGGTGACTTAGAAATTGGGGAAGAGTTATTTTGAAAGCACTTAAAGGAAGGGAAGTGATGTTTACTTCACAAGGCCTATAAACTCTCGTTTGATTTTTATTGTTATTACTGGAAAGAAACATGTTAGAATCATAATACAGAAGTGGAGAGACCAGTCTAACATCCTGGCTTTGCTGCTTAAGAAGCTGAAATCCAAGCTGGAGAAATGTCATGTGCCCTTGGAGGATGTCCAGTGACTAGTGAAGACAACCCTCTGGGTGAATGGGTGAGATGGTTTAAATGAATGATTCTTTGAAGACCAAAAATAAAAAATGGAACAAATGAGTAAATATCTAACTTCTTTTGGCAGCAAAACTTTTCTTTCTAAAACATATTAGTTTCTAGATCTCCCACGGAAAAAAAGGAGAAATCCAACTCAACATTTAGCTGACTAATACTTTGTTAGTCATGAGGTCACAAAGTACCTGTTCATTAACATATGAGACCAACCATAGCAGAAAGTGAAGACAACCCTCTGGGTGAATGGGTGAGATGGTTTAAATGAATGATTCTTTGAAGACCAAAAATAAAAAATGGAACAAATGAGTAAATATCTAACTTCTTTTGGCAGCAAAACTTTTCTTTCTAAAACATATTAGTTTCTAGATCTCCCACGGAAAAAAAGGAGAAATCCAACTCAACATTTAGCTGACTAATACTTTGTTAGTCATGAGGTCACAAAGTACCTGTTCATTAACATATGAGACCAACCATAGCAGAAATAACTGTTAAACTCAGACATATCGTTTTCTTCTACTTTTAAAAATAAGGAAAGCAGCAATTAAAAACAGTGGGAAAATCCAGTTGATATCCTAACTGAAAGTCACTCAGTGGTCATGGCCAACTCTTTTTGGGACCCCATGGAGACTGTAGCCTGCCCAGCTCCTCTGTCCATGGAATTCTCCAGGTAAGAATATGGAGTGGGTAGCCATTCCCTTCTCCAGGGTATCTTCCTAATCCTGGGATCAAACCTGGGTCCTGCATTGCAGGCAGATTCTTTACCACGTGAGCCACGAGGGAAGCCCAGAGCTCCTTGAAATAGGAGATAGGAGGCAACTGTCATATAAAAGCAGAATAATGGTTGTACTGTGAGAAGATGCAAGTTCAAGTTCTAGCTTTGTCCTTCAGCTTCATATAATAATCAGCAAATCAGTTCAGACCTCTAAGCTTCATATAATAATCAGCAAATCAGTTCAGACCCCTAAGCTTCAGTTTACTCACCAGTTCAAGGTACACTGTGCACTTAATTCAGAAGACTATGTATGGGACAACTGAGTGTGTGTGTGCACGCGTGCACACGTGCTTAGTCACTCAATCGTGAACAACTCTTTGTGATCCCATGGGACAACCAGATATTCACATGCAAAAGAATAAAGTTGGAACCCTATCTCACACTATATAAAAGAAAAAGCTCAAAATAAATCAAAGATATATGTAACAAGATAAACTGGACATCACCAAAATGAAAAACATCTTTGCTTCAAAGGAAGGGATTCAGAGTAGAATTAGGGATGGTGTCTGGTGCCTAGAAAAAGGGGCGAGTGCTGCTTCTCTGCAATGTTTCAAACCTGCCTTGGGCATCATTGCTGTCCACAGAATTCTCATAGCCTCCTGTGGCTTCTGTGCCTTGCTCAGCATGGCCAGGGACTTTGCAATCTGTCTTCTCTTCTGCCTGGACTCCCTAGGTCTCAGATCTCCAGCAGACTCATGTGGACCATCTCAGCAGACTTCACCAGACTCCACCCAACTCCATCAGACTGGGATTGGCTGTCTTACTCCTCGCCAGCCTAGTGGAAGCTCTTTCTATTTAGGAAGAATCTCTCTGCTCCCTGCTTCTCCAAGCATCACTGTACTGTCTCCAAAACTCAATTCTACTTGTTATTAAAGAGTTGGCCTTGATTGCTCATAAAACTCACAACCGAGCTAAATTTGAAGGACGAAATGGCTTAAATTTAAAAATTTTCTGGGAAGTGATGAAAAATAGTTATGTTCCATTATTCTGGTATAGCAAAGACAAGAACAAACAGAATAGTTAAATTGCTATATTAGAGCATTCTAAAGGTTTATAAATATCTTGAGGTAATGATACCACGAGTTGAAGATAATAATGGTGAGTTAATGCAAATAATAATAAGCATACATTAATTGAATCCTTACTTTTGGTGTGGTTTAGGCACTTTTCCTCCCCTACCTTCTTTCAAGGAGAACAATTAGGAACGACATCCAGTAAGAAAATATTGATTTTGGCCCTCAGTTCCAAGAAATGTGATAAACTAATTCATAAAATAAGCATCCCCGAATTGTTTACAATACTTTCTTGAGGATGTTGGCTAAGATACCAGAGAGGCTTGTTTTATATTTGCTTACACTGGTGAAAATCAGCAAAAGCGTTTTATTTTTCAATTCACTTACCCAGCAAAAGAAATAGAAACAGAGTATTTACTTAAGAAAAAAAGCTTTCAAGGCAATGTTTTTCTCTGCAATACTTGACAGATTATCCACTCTCCCTTGGAGAGGACCCAGGGTGAAGAAGAGAAGGCCTTCCTAGACTGACCAGTGGGGTTTAGAAGAAAAAGCTCTAAGCTGAGTCCAAGCTGCACAGTCAGCTTCTAAGTCCTTTGTTCTCTGCAACGTGAGAAGGCTGGCCTAGACTAGAGAAGCCACAAGACCCTCCACTCTTTCAGATGCCTCACTTCCTCTGATTGCTATGCACACACGTTGTGCAGTATATATATACAATGAAATATCACTCAGCCATAAAGAGGAAGGAAATTGGGTCATTTGTAGTGTCTTGGATGGACTTAGAGTCCATCATACAAAATAAAGGAAGTCAGAAAGAGAAAAACAAGTATCATATTAACGCATATATATCAGTTCAGTTCAGTTCAATTGCTCAGTCATGTCTGACTCTTTGTGACCCCGTGGACTGCAGCACACCAGGCCTCCCTGTCCATCACTAATCCCAGAGTTTACTCAAACTCATGTCCATTGAGTCAGCGATGCCATCCAACCATCTCATCCTCTGTCATCCCCTTCTCCTGCCTTCAATCTTTTCCAGCATCAGAGTCTTTTCCAATGAGTCAATTCTTCGCATCAAGTGGCCAAATTATTGAAGTTTCAGCTTCAGCATCAGTCCTTCCAATGAATATTCAGGACTGAGTTATTTAAGGATTGACTGGTTTGAATGAATATATATGGAATCCAGAAAAATGGTGCAGATAAATCTATTTGCAGGGCAAGAACAGAGATGCAGACATAGGGAACAGACACATGGCCATGGGTGGGGGATGGGATGAGTTGGGAGATTAGGATTAATGTGTGTGCACTGCCATGTATAAAACAGATGGCAAGTGGGAACTTATTGCCTAGTGCAAGGAGCTCAGCTCAGTGCTTTGTGGCAACCTAGAGGAATGGGATGAGGGGAGGGTGGGAGGTCCAAGAGGGAGGGGATATTTGTATACATACAGCTGGTTCACTTCTTGGTACAGGAGAAACTAACACAAAATTGTAAAGCAAATCTACCCCAATAAAAAAATAATAAATATTGCATTAGTAGGTGTCTATTAAAGGCAGAATTTGTGGCATAAATAAGTCCCAGCCACAGGCCTTTCTGCATGAAGGAGATGAAAGGGATGAAAGGCAAGGCAGCAAGAAGCAGTGGAAAGAACACTGACTGTAAGCTCAAACATCTCTATCTCGGTTCTGGCTCCTGCGTTTACAAGCTCTCTTAAGACTTGACCTTTCTTGGCCACAGTTTCCCAGCCTATAAAACAGGAAAATGATACTAGCTGCCTCATCCTGGTGTTTAAGACAGATCACTTTATGAACTCTGTTGTTTATAAAGTATCATTCAGTTTTGAGATACAACCATGATAAAAGACAGGTCTGGATCAACTTCCCCACCCCTAAGCTTCAATTTTCACTCCAACTCTCAGCACTGCTAGGCCTAGGACATGTCTAGCTGTCCTTTGGGGGAAACTCATTATATTTTTCTCCAGTAGCTATAAGCACTGCCTTCTGATTGTCATGTCACACATCTCCTGACCCTTCCTTGTATGTTTAGACAAACAAGGCTCATATGGAGCTCCACATACTTCATATTCTCCTCCACCAGCTTGCTGTGAACAGCTTCTGTTCTTTTCTAAATAAAATTTCAAGGTTTCTATCTCCCTGTTTTCTCTTGTGGAAGAAACCACAGTCAACTCTGGAGCTGGTTTTTTCCATGAAAATGCTCTTCATGAGGAGGTAAACATCAAAACCCAACATAGAAGACAATAAAGCTTGTCGAGTGAAGCATTGATGCTTTTGAACTGTGGTGTTGGAGAAGACTCTTGAGAGTCCCTTGGACTGCAAGGAGATCAAACCAGTCAATCCTAAAAGAAATCAGTCCTGAATATTAACTGGAAGGACTGATGCTGAGGCTGAAACTTCAATACTTTGGTCACCTGATGTGAAGAACCACCTCATTGGAAAAGACCCTGATGCTGGCAAAGACTGAAGGCAGGAGGAGAAGGGGATGGCAGAGGATGAGATGGTTGGATGGCATCACCAACTCAATGGACATGAGTTTGAGTAAACTCCAGGAGTTGGTGATGGACAGGGAGGCCTGGAGTGCCGCAGTCCATAGGGTCGCAAAGAGTCAGACATGATGTAGTGACTGAACTGAACTGAGTGCAAAGATTCATTTCCAACATTTTTTACCCATGTAGCATTAATTCATCATCTGGTCAAAAGGAAAAATAAGTCCAAAATAAAATAAAAACTAAGGCACTCTCCCCCATAGGTCAGAATCTGAAACATAAATGGATGAAACTTGTAGAAACCACAATCCAGTTTGAAAGACTCTACATGTTGAGATTTTTGCTGAACATTTTCTATATTATAATACAGCACTCAAGGAAACAGCATCGTGGAAAGCCAGAAAATATTTTTGAGGACATTCATTCATTCATTCATCATCAAAAGTGAACAAAGAGTGCCAGGCACTGGGCAAAAAAAAAAGAGAGAGAGAGAGAGAGGGAAAATCACAGCCAGACTTCAAGAATGTCCTCATTAGAAGAGAAGTTAGAGCTTCTCCCTCCCAAAAGCTCATCTAAGATCATGTATCTATTACAGCCCTGTGATAAATATTAACATTGTCTTCATTTTTCAAAAATTTTATTCATTTATTTTTGACTGTGTTGGGTCTTCCTTGCTGCCAGGGGCTTTCTCTAGTTTCACTGTATGTGCTTTTCATCGCAGTGGTTTCTCTTGTTGCAGACAAAAAGCCAGAAAATATTTTTGAGGACATTCATTCATTCATTAATCATCAAAAGTGAACAAAGAGTGCCAGGCACTGGGCAAAAAAAAAAAGAGAGAGAGAGAGGGAAAATCACAGCCAGACTTCAAGAATGTCCTCATTAGAAGAGAAGTTAGAGCTTCTCCCTCCCAAAAGCTCATCTAAGATCATGTATCTATTACAGCCCTGTGATAAATACTAACATTGTCTTCATTTTTCAAAAATTTTATTCATTTATTTTTGACTGTGTTGGGTCTTCCTTGCTGCCAGGGGCTTTCTCTAGTTTCACTGTATGTGCTTTTCATCGCAGTGGTTTCTCTTGTTGCAGACAACAGGCTCTAGAGCTTGGGCTCAGTAGTTGCGGTGCAGGGGCTTAGTTGCCCCGCGGCATGTGGGATCTTCCCAGACCTGTGTCCCCGAATCGGCATTTGGATTCTTATCCACTGAACCACCAGAAAAGTCCTATCTTCATTTTTCAAAAGAGGAAACTGAGGCACAGAAGGGTTGAGTCATTTTCTAAGTCACACAGGGAGGAAGTGCACAGCCAGGATTCAGCCCAGGCATTTTGGCTCCAAAATCTGTGCTATTGACGTGCCTTAGCATTCTCTTCCCTAGTCACTGTGAACGCTTTCCCCCAAAGAAATGAGTCACACAGAGGTTTCAGATATTGTGTTGAAGGCTTTCAAGTCCCCACACCTCTCTCTAAACACTAATTAGGCAACCGTCTCATCCAGTGCTTTATAAACCCAAACATATCTGAGATTTTTAAAGTCTCATGAAGCAGTGCTGTCTACCAGGAGGATGATTTAGTGCCTTTTTATTCTTACTTGAAAAATCTGTTTTCCCTAAATCTTTTCACACTTCCTATCATTGCCATCGTTGGGAGGAATAGCACATAATCAGAGGAAGGAGACTTAAACAGTGATGAAAAGCATTCACGCTGTCTAGCTTGTTAGCCTTGTTATGAAAATGCTTCAGTGATTTCATGCTGAAAACATCTACAGAACTCCATCCACATTCCATGAACCCACAGGATCAATCTCCAGGCCCCCTGTGTGGTAGGCGGCAAGTGCTATACATGCTGGAGAATCTGGATACATTTCCAACAAAACAGCCACCAGTTGGCAATGATTAGCATTCATAAGACTTAATAGTGTAGTTTGGGGGGCACGGAGGGGAAGGTAAATTCAACCTTTTACATATTCTTCCAGGCAACTAGTTTCAATTAAATATTGGTTTAACATTATATTTCAACTCACTGTCTGTTTCCCTTTCAACAGTCATCCTTTGCCATAATTGAGACAATTTCACCTAGGAAGAAAAGAATGGATTTAAATTAGGCAAATAGGAAATGAAACATCACTTTGATATGAGATCAAATATGAGGAAGAAATGAACCATCTCAATGGATATTGAAAAGTCATTCAATATAATTATTACCATTACTGATTTAAACAAATTATTTTACATTAAAAAAAGAACAAAATAGCTCATTGGTAATTTTTATACTGATTACATGTTGAAATGATAGTGTTTCAGGTACACAGGGTTAAATAAAATACATTTTTAAAATTAAAAAGAAAAATAGCTATCCATTATACCACCAACACATGGCATGCACACACACACTTACATACAGGTAGAACACATATGACTGGGATTTTCTGAATGGCTGCAGTCCATGGGGTCGCTAAAAGTTGGGCATGACTGAGCGACTTCCCTTTCACTTTTCACTTTCATGCATTGGAGAAGGAAATGGCAACCCACTCCAGTGTTCTTGCCTGGAGAATCCCAGGGATGGGGGAGCCTGGTGGGCTGCCGTCTATGGGGTCACACAGAGTCGGACATAACTGAAGCGACTTAGCAGCAGCAGCAGCAGCAGCACCCTTATCATGAGATTATATCAATAAATTGATATTCAGAAAAAGATAGAAAATAATAGATCATCATTAACCTCAGTGGGTGCTGAAATAACTGCTGCTATCAAAATCTATGAGAGGCCAAAGAAGCATGTCACCTCTCAGTGGTGGACACCAAATCCACATCTTCTGAATCCAGAGAACCATCCTGTCATCTGAAGCTGCCCTTCAGTTCAGTTCAGTTGAGTTCAGTCGCTCACTCATGTCCGACTCTTTGCGACCCCATGAACTGCAGCACGCCAGGCCTCCCTGTCCATCACCAACTCCTGGAGTTCACCCAAACCCCTGTCCATCGAGTCGGTGATGCCATCCAACCATCTCATCCTCTGTTGTCCCCTTCTCCTTCTGCCCTCAATCTTTCCCAGCATCAGGGTCTTTTTAAATGAGTCAGCTCTTCGCATCAAGTGGCCAAAGTATTGGAGTTTCAGCTTCAACATCAGTCCTTCCAATGAACACTCAGGACTGATCTCCTTTAGGATAGACTGGTTGGATCTCCTTGCAATCCAAGGGACTCTCAAGAGTCTTCTCCAACACCACAGTTCAAAAGCATCAAGTCTTTGGTGCTCAGCTTTCTTTATAGTCCAACTCTCACATGCATACATGACCACTGGAAAAACCATAGCCTTGACTAGATGGATTTTTGCTGGCAAAGTAATATCTCTGCTTTTTAATATGCTGTCTAGGTTGGTCATAACTTTCCTTCCAAAGGGTAAGCACTTTTAATTTCACGGCTGCAATCAGCTTCTGCAGTGATTTTAGAGCCCCTCCCCTCCAAATAAACTCCTCCACTGTTTCACCATCTATTTCCCATGAAGTGATGGGACCGGATGCCATGATCTTAGTTTTCTGAACATTGAGCTTTAAGCCAACTTTTCACTCCCCTCTTTCACTTTCATCAAGAGGCTTTTTAGTTCTTCTTCACTTTCTGCCATAAGGGTGGCATCATCTGCACATCTGAGGTTATTGATATTTCTCCTGGCAATCTTGATTCCAGCTTGTGCTTCCTCCAGCCCAGCGTTTCTCATGATGCACTCTGCATATAAGTTAAATAAGCAGGGTGACAATATATAGCCTTGATGTACTCCTTTTCCTATTTGAGACCAGTCTGTTGTTCCATGTCCAGTTCTAACTGTTGTTTCCTGACCTGCATACAGGTTTCTCAAGAAGCAGGTCAGGTGGTCTGGTATTCCCGTTTCTTGAAGAATTTTCCACAGTTTATTGTGATCCACAGAGTCAAGGGCTTTGGCATAATCAGTAAAACAGAAATAGATGTTTTTTCTGGAACTGTTTTGCTTTTTCCATGATCCAGCGGATGTTGGCAATTTGATCTCTCATTCCTCTGCCTTTTCTAAAACCACCTTGAACATCTGGAAGTGCACAGTTCACATATTGTTGAAGCCTGGCTTGGAGAATTTTGAGCATTACTTTACTAGCATGTGAGATGAGTGCAATTTTGCGGTAGTTTGAGCATTCTTTGGCATTGTCTTTCTTTGGGATTGGAATGACCTAAGCCCTTTTTATTTTTTTAAAGTTATTTTTTGATGTGGACCATTTTCAAAGTTTCTATTAAATCTGTTACAATATTATTTTTGTTTTATGTTTTGGTGTTTTGGTCATGAGGCATATGGGATCTTAGCTCCCCGACTAGGGTTTGAACCCACAGCCGCACCTCCTGCATTGAAAAACGAAGTCTTAGCCATGGACCACCAGAGAAGCCTCTTTCACCCTTTTCAGGGCCTGATTCACATCTTCCTTCACGCTGGATAAACAAAAGCAGAAACTACAGACTGCTTGCTTTGTGTCTTTTCCCTTAAGACAAGTGTTTCTCTTTTTTTTTCCACCTCTGGTTTTACTTTGTTGAGCCATTTCCGATCTCCACAGAGATCTTCAGAAACATTCCCCCAAACTGCGTCCCTTTTCCTCTGCAAAACACAGCCACATTGCATTTCCCAGCCTTCCTTGCAGTTGGGTATGGCCATGTGACTGAAGTCCTGGCCAATGGAAGGCGGGCAAAATTGATACGTCACTTCTAGGCCTATCAAAATCCATCTGCCCACAGCTCTGTTCTCGTCCTCGATCAGGGTTTCAGTGAATGGTTTGAGGCCCTCGGAGATGGACAGATGTCTAGGTCCCTGAAAGACGGTTCAGAGAAGCATGAGCTCCTTTCAGCTCAATGCACACTGAAATGTAGACAGTACATAACAAACTTTCACAGTGTTAAACAGCTAAACTTTGAGGATTGTTAGTTCTGCCAAATAACCAAATGTTATATGTTTACATAAGAATTAAATAACATAATTTAAATGCTGTGAGTCCTTTGGATCAGATTTAAATACACTTCAACATCACTTGAAAATTATTTCTGTTACCATGCCATGAAGAAAACTAAACTGAGTTTTTAGTTTGGAGTGCAAGTACCATAAAATGAAATTAAACAAAGTTAATTTAAACCGGATTAAAATACATTTGATTTTCTCTATTTTGTCTGTCAATAAATGAGATGTGGCAAAATATTTCTCTATACTTTTCAGATTTTTATGTTTTTTTAAAAGTAATTTATCTATTTTTAGCTAATTAATTTATTTTAATTGGAGGCTAATTACTTTACAATATTGTAGTGGTTTTTGCCATACATTGATATGAATCAGCCATGGGTGTACACGTGTCCCCCATCCTGAAGCACCCTCCCACTTCCCTCCCCATCCCACCCCTCAGGGTCGTCCCAATGCACCGGCCCTGAGCACCCTGTCTCATGCAGCGACCTGAACTGGCGATCTATTTCACATATGTTCTTTTATGTGAGTCTTCAAGAGCTTGTTTATATGGGCCCAATGAACTTGTTTTCGTAATTCTGAACTACTTCTGAAACTAATCTTATATTTAATTCAGCATTGTTGCTAAGCATCCACTTGGTCCAAATTAATAATAACACAAGCACTAGCTTCTAAAGCTGAAAACAGGATGGGGTTGCAGCAGGGGCACTGGAATTATTTCTCTCTGTATTGGAAAAACAGAATTTTTGCCTGTGAACCCCCAGAACACTTTTTTTCTTTTTTGTTTCCTTACCAGAATATTCTGGTCTAGAAAAGAAGAGAGTACAAGTGCAAAGTTGTGACTGTTAAGTGCTCAGAGGTTCATTAACTCTTCTCTAATTCTTATGCTTAAAAAAAAAACTGAACCAAAAAATCCTCATCCACAGAAGGGAAATGCCTGGCAGTGAAGAAGGACGACAGAGTCAGGATTAGGCTGAGTGCAGGGATGGAAGGTAAAGAAGTGACTCCATGTAGTCATTCCAGGCAAAAACTAACCATCAGTTACTGCAGGAGAGACACTTGTAGGCACAGGGGCCAAACCAAAAGAATGAGCAACCTAAGTTCAAGGTTAACAAATGTGTATATGATCATGGCACCAATTTAGGGAAAATATCAGGCTGGCTGCGTGTGTTCAGCCCACCCAAGTCTCAAGTCTGAAGCTTTCCTTTACCATTTAGCTCCTCTCTGCAAGCTTGATGGGCCTCCTGGGGCTCATGAGTGCGATAAGCATAGAGGTGCTGGTGGTGGAGAACAGGGCAGGGGATTCTCCATACAAGGCCAATATAACATGGCTGAAGCAAAGACACGGAGCTCAAATGAGGATCTCTCCTGCTGACTGATAAACAGTCATCATGCTGACTGCTGCTAAAGTCTTCATTCTGTGCTGGTGGGAAGATAGCTCGTGGGGCTCCTGAGTACAGCAGATATACTGTACCCTTGTGCCAAGGTACAAGGCCCACTCCTCTTTGGCCTTGGCTGAGGCTAATGCAAGCTGTTGATGGAGAAGAGGCTGGACTAGTAGTCCTCAAATGCTGACCCAATTCCTCTTCCAACCCCTTTCAGATCACACTGCCACCCTTTCTCCTTTCCCTTCTGACATCTCTTATTCATTTCCTCTTCCTCTTTTCTTTCCCTCTGCCAGAGACTCTCTTTCTAATTTTGAGGTTGGAGTGAACAGAGCCTTTCTGTTTCTCAAATTTCATTTTTCTCCCATTTTATCAATCAAGGCACATCACAGACCCCAGCTGAACATCAGTGCGGTGATCAGTTGCCTCTTAGGGAAAGGCCATTATCCTGCCACAGGCTCCTTTTAATTCATCTGCCGTGGTCAGGATGGGACCTGTAGACTAGTGAGAGGACCAGCTCCAGACTGCAGCGTCAAACAGCCAGAGGCAAGGGATTTTGACTGGACGCTCGAAAGATATATTGAAGTCAGACACAAACTTCAGAAGCTTTCGGCCTCAGTGAGGAAAGTGTAAATTTTGGCAGATTACTAAGATGAGTAAACTGTAATTGATAACATGCAGCTAATGAATTAGTTGTGTGTTTGATCAAGTTAACTTTAAAGACAAAGCACTACTAGCTGATTGTACACAATGGGATTTTTGAACTTTGGTTTTCTGGAGTTTGGTGGGAACGATAGCAGAATCTAATAACAAAATTGTTGGGGAAAGTTGTATTTAATGAGTAAGGGGTCCCCCAAGTTACCCAGAGTTTGGTGAGTATTACCTGAATGTCAATGGAAAAGTTTCAGTCTGTGTTTGAAAGGGATGTTTTTCCTCTTGTTTTGCTGTCGTGGTTTTGCTGTCGTTGTTCCTGTTGTTCTTTCTTTCTTTCTCTTCCTCCTCCTCTACTTTCTTTTCTCCTCTTTCTTCTTTCTCTTTCTCCTGCATTTTTCTTTCCTCCTCCTCACATTGCTCGTCACCTCCTCCTCTTTCTTATAATTCTTTTCATCATCACTATTTACATCACACCTTTTTCAATTCTTGGAGGTTCAATCAAGTCTTAAGAGGTTCTTTCAAAATGTACTTTTAAAAAATTTTGTGATTGATTTATTGACTTATTTTTGGCTGCGCTGGGTCTTTGTTGCTGAGTGCAGGCTTTCTCTAGTTTCAGAGAGCGGCGGTTACTCTCCAGTTATGGTGTGTGGGCTTCTTACTGATATGACTTCTCTTGTTGCAGAACACAGGCTCAAGGGAGCTCAGGCTTCAGTAGCTGTGGGCTCAGTAGCTGTGGGCTCAGTAGCTGTGGCTCATGGGTTTAGTTGCCCCACAGTATGTGGAATCTTCCCAGACCAGGGATTGAACCTCTGTCCCCTACATTGGCAGGTAGATTCTTAAGCACTGGATCACCAGGGAAATCCTCAAAATGTACCTTTTTAATAACAAAAATGGACTCTACTTGTCTCAGTCAGTATTCTATTTGGCTGTATTTAATAATAATAATAATAATAAAATCCCAGAACAGTAGTGTAAGCAGAGAAGGGCTCATGATCTCACATTAGGGACGTCTGAGGTCAGCAGGCGAGGACCGGTTTGACACCCTCTAGTGTCAACTGACACATAAAAGGGCAAAAAGACCCGATAAGGTCACACATCAAGTCACTGCAGAACTTGGACAGCTGGGAAACAAGATGAATTTTGAACTTGAACAGTGAAACTGCAAATCATTTCTAAATATGGCTCACTGTGAACTTGCCTTTTTTTTTTTTCTCTCCTTATCTTCTTCTTTTCCCTGATTTCCTTTAGCTGGTTTTTATCTTTCCTTTGCAGTATCCCCATGTAATGAAATACACCACTTGGTGTTATTCATCAGGAAGACAGGAAGAGTCAGCAATAATACAGAGGGCCCCGCCTGTGAGGTGGTCAGGCACCTACTTATGGCCTTGACAGGATCTTCGGGAGGAAAGAAGATCCACTGCCCAGAAGTATAGAAAGGGAGTGTAAGTACAAAGGAATCAGAGAGAATTTATGTGATCATGAAATAAGATAGATGGTTGGATGGCATTATGGACCAATGGACATGAGTTTGAGCAAGCTCCTGGAGATGGTAAAGGACAGGAAAGCCTGCCGTGCTGCAGTCCATGGGGTTGCAAAGAGTCGGACAGGACCAAGCCGACTGAACAGCAACAACAGTGAGATAGGACACAAGAGTCCCATTGACTTAGTCCTTTTGCTTTCTCCTCAACTGATAACTGTTGGGTGATATTGATAAAACAAGAAGGCAGTGACTATGGTAGAAAAGGATGCAGGCTTTGATTTCAGGTTTCTAGGCTTACATTCAGATACTATTTATCTTCTAATCAAGTGTCTTGGGTAAACTATTTCCATAATTTCTAATTTCCTCATGTGTTAAATAGAGGTAATAGTCTCCATTCCAGAAAGTGATTATCAGAACTAAATGAGGTAGCATACATACATCTTTTTGCCCTTCAATCTTAAATAGAGAGCAACAAAGTGGAACAAAAACAAAGTGAAACAAAGTAGAACGACAGTCATATGGAAATTCAATATACAGAAGTAGGTAAGTCAATTAGTAATAATTTGCATTTTAATAATAATTAAAATGGTTTAAAACATTTCATCCCCAAAGGAATGCAATGTCTTATTCAATTTTCAGAAAAATTTAATGTCCAAAGAATTCAAGGAGTGAACTGATGTCTGTTTTTGCATCCAGAACCAGAATGGTTTGGGGCGCATGGTATGCATGCAGTAAATATTTGTTGAATGAATGAAACAGCTTTCATTTATTCTATATGTATTTGGCACTGGAATGGTTCCTGGATATATAAATAAGACCCAACTTTTACGAATCTCAGATTCTAAGTTTGGAAGAACCAACGAGATAATTAAGTACTATGAGAAAAAGTAAGCAGGATTATGCGATAAAAATTGACTCAGTAAAAGTGAATTCAGTTTAGTTGCTCAGTCTTGTCCGACTCTTTGTGACCCCATGACTGCAGCATGTCAGGCCTCCCTGTCCATCACCAACTCCCGCAGTTAACTCAAACTCATGTCCATTGAGTCGGTGATGCCACCAGCCATCTCATCCTGTCGTCCCCTTCTCCTCCTGCCTTCAATCCTTCCCAAAATCAGGGTCTTTTCCAGTGAGTCAGTTCTTCGCATCAGGTGGCCAAAGTATTGGAGTCTGAGGTTCAGCATCTGTCCTGTCAATGAATATTCAGGACTGATTTCCTTTAGGATAGACTGGTTGGATCTCCTTGCTGTTCAAGGGACTCTCAAGAGTCTTCTCCAACACCACAGTTCAAAAGCATCAATTCTCTGGTGCTCAGCTTTCTTTATAGTCCAACTCTCACATCCATACATGACTAATGGAAAAAACAGAGCCTTGACTACATGGACCTTTGTTGGCAAAGTAATGTCTCAGTTTTTTAACGTGCTGTCTAGGTTGATCCTAACTTTTCTTCCAAGGAGTAAGCATCTTTTAATTTCATGGCTGCAGTTATCACCTGCAGTGATTTTGGAGCCCCCAAAAATAAAGTCTGCCATTGTTTCCATTGTTTCCCCATCTATTTGCCATGAAGTGATGGGACCGGATGCCATGATCTTCGTTTTCTAAATGTTGAGCTTTAAGCCAACTTTTCCACTTTCCTCTTTCACTTTCATCAAGAGGCTCTTTACTTCTTCTTCATGTTCTGCCATAAGGGTGGTGTCATCTGCATATCTGAGGTTATTGATATTTCTCTCAGCAATCTTCGTTCCAGCTTGTGCTTCATCCAGGCCAACATTTCTCATGATGTACTCTGCATATAAGTTAAATAAGCAGAGTGATGATATACAACCTTGATGTACTCCTTTTCCTATTTGGAACCAGTCCAATGTTCTGTGTCCAGTTCTTACTGTCGCTTCTTGACCTGCATACAGATTTCTCAAGAGGCAGGTCAGGTGGTCTGGTATTCCCATCTCTTGAAGAATTTTCCACAATTTGTGGTGATCCACACAGTCAAAGGCTTTGGAATATTCAGTAAAGCAGAAATAGATGTTTTTCTGGAACTCTCTTGCTTTTTCAATAATCCAACAGATGTTGGCAATTTGATACTCATTCCTCTGCCTTTTCTAAAACCAGCCTGAACATCTAGAAGTTCATGGTTCACGTACTGTTGAAGCCTGGCTTGGAGAATTTTGAGCATTACTTTACTAGCGTGTGGAGTGAGTGCAATTGTGCAGTAGTTTGAGCATTCTTTGGCATTGCCTTTCTTTGGGATTGGAATGAAAACTGACCTTTTCCAGTCCTGTGGCCACTGCTGAGTTTTCGAAATTTGCTGGCATATTGAGTGCAGCATTTTCACAGCATCATCTTTCAGGATTTGAAATAGCTGGAATTCCATCACCTCCACTAGCTTTGTTCATAGTGATGCTTCCTAAGGCCCACTTGACTTTGCATTCCAGGATGTCTGGCTCTAGGTGGGTGATCATACCATTGTGGTTATCTGGGTCACGAAGATCTTTTTTGTATAGTTCTGTGTATTTTTGCCATCTCTTCTTAATATCTTCTGCTTCTGTTAAGTCCATACCATTTCTGTCCTTTATTGTGCCCATCTTTGCATGAAATATTCCCTTGGTTTCTCTAATTTTCTTGAAGAGATCTCTAGTCTTTCCCATTCTGTTGTTTTCCTCTATTTCTTTGCATTGATCGCTGAGGAAGGCTTTCTTATCTCTCCTTGCTATTCTTTGGAACTCTGCATTCAAATGGGTATATTTTCCTTTTCTCCTTTGCTTTTGGCTTCTTGTCTTTTCACAGTTATTTGTAAGGCCTCCTGAGACAGCCATTTTGCTTTTCTGCATTTCTTTTTCTTGGAGATGGTCTTGATCCCTGTCTCCTGTACATGTCATAAACCTCCATCCATAGTTCTTCAGGCACTCTATCTATCAAATCTAATCCCTTGAATCCTTTTCTCACTTCCACTGTATAATCATAAGGGATTTGATTTAGGTCATACCTGAATGGTCTTGTGGTTTTCTCTACTTTCTTCAATTTGAGTCTGAATTTGGCAATAAGGAGTTCATGATCTGACCCACAGTCAGCTCCCAGTCTTGAAGAATACAAAAAAGAGTTTTCATCAGATGGTCAGAAAAGTCCTTAGGAATAAAAAAGAACCAGTGATGGGATAATCTAGATTTCTCATTAAAAATTTCTTCAACAAGCATTGTATGACATTTATTTGACTTAAATTCATAGACCTCTACTGAGTTCATTCTGGAAGCATTTTCTTTAGTTATTAGCCAACAAGGTTTGTAATCACAGATGCAGTTTTCTTCCTAGAGCTTACAAAACTTGAAAGTCCTTAGGCTTTGGGCTCTCCAGGGAACTAACTTGGGAATTGTTGTATAGAGCAATGTTTTCTAAAGTAGGTCCAGGTAGACATAAGACAGTCATAGGTACCTATCCAAGAAAGAGATCCTGTGCTCAAATACATTTGTGAACCAGCTCATGAACATTGTAGATTAAAGTCTCAGAGACATCAGTGAGCAGAGTAACTAACATGTACTACAGTCTCTAAGTCATATCTGACTCTTTGACCCCATGAACTGCAGCACACCAGTCTCCTCTGTCCTCCACTATCTCCTGGAGTTTGCTCAAGTTCATGTCCATTGAGTTGGTGATGCTATCGAACCATCTCATCCTCTGCTGCCCCCTTCTCCTTTTGCCTTCCATTTTTCCTAGCATCAGGGGCTTTTCCAGTGAGTCAGTTCTTCCCATCATGTGGCCAAAGTACTGGAGCTTCAGCTTCAGCAACAATCCTTCCAGTGAACATTCAGGATTGATTTTCTTTAGCATCGACTGGTTTGATCTCCTTGCAGTCCAAGGGACTCTCAAGAGTCTTCCCCAGCAGCACAATTCAAAAGTGTCAATTCTTTGGTGCTTAGTCTTCTTTATGGTCCATCTCTTAAAACCATATATGACTATCGGAAAAATCATATATTGTTATAGTGTTAAAGATGAAGGTTTGGCACACAGGGAAAAGGAGGATGATAATCCTTTGCCCTTAAGTCTAGCAATTCTAAAATGAGGCATTTATACAGACTTATCAGAAAATTAAATTAGCTCTGAATTTCTTATTTACTTACATTACCCACTTTGTGAAACCTATTGAATTGATTAAAAAGTTACTTTATGTTTAGTTTTTCTTTTCTGATTGCTGGAGGGTTTTTAAAAAACTTGCTCTAATGTGAAAGGGGGATCTATTGGGGTTTCCTCTATTTTTGCTTCATGAGAGTAACCACATTCCAGCAGATTTGCCTTTGGTTTGGTTTGGTTCAGTTATAAGGCAAGCAGGAGAATATGCAGAAACTTCATGAGGTTTTACATGTGGACACCATACCCATTTCTCTCACCCCATTTCTTACAAGACATGAATTTACACAAATTACTCAAACTCTCAAAGCTTCACTTTTCTCATCTGAAAATGGAAATAGTAATCGCTATATCCCACTATTTGGAGGAAGAGACAAGCTGATGCAAAGAGCCTGAAGGACCATGTCACTCCAGCCTGTTTCTGAAATACTTGCTTGAGAACGATGTATTCTCCCCCTAAAAGTCTTTTCAATTCCCCCTGGAGAAGCAATGGGGAAAATAGAATGTTTGCTGTTTGTTTCCACAATGATGACTCACAGAGGGCTGATTTATTGACTCAATTAGTGAAGAAGCAAAATTAGTGTCCTATTTTATATGTGTGAAATGAGATGTTCAGCAAGTATCATGTGCAATAGGCAACATTCTGGGCCAGGGCTTACCCACACTCTTTTGTATGTCACCTATCAGTGGAAAAATGTTGCTACCATATCAGTAAACAAAGGATGTTGCAGTCCTCAAGTCATCATGTTACTACCTTCCTGATGGTGAGCCCTGAGGGAACTCAGAATAGAAACACCATCAGGGATGCCCACCATCAAGCAGGCGGCAGCTAAAGCTATCTCAGTGGTGCACCCAGAGGAGACCCAGGATGAGAAAACACATACAGCATACTGGCCCCCAGATAGCTGAGGTACATATCAAAGGAGTGATTTCAGTGATCCCACACTCTTGCCCACACTCCCATTCTGCCATATATCGAAAAGCCCACACTCCCATACACAGAAAAGTGCTAACTTCCTTAACTTGAGTGTCTGGTTTTCTTTAATCAACAGGAATCATTTGATGTTCTGACTACCAAGTCTTTGCTGCACATCTCATATATTCTCTGGCTCCTCTCTTGTCTCTTTGAAGCAGTCACTTAGAGCTATCTGTCTTCTGGGCTAAATTCCTCAGTTTTGTCCACTGATTAGAACATAATTCTCAACTTTTAAGCTGTGCATTTTTTTTTTCCCATCAATACACCCAAACCAAGCTAACAGGAGATCTTGGCTAATGATATAGTCTCTCCCGAGTGCCCTAAAATGTTCAAAAGATGTAGAAAATCTCAACAAGTAATGACTGAATTTATTACATCAGCTGTATAATAATAGCCATGGATCATCTCCAACTGTTTCTCCCCCACAGCATCATGAAGAAGAGTCAGCCAACCTCAGTCTTAGATGACTACACTATTTCCAGTGGAGCACACACAACCAAATGCAACAGCAATTTAACTTTGATGATAACTTGTTAAGAACACCATTTTAGAAAATTGTTTGACAAAACATATTTTTAGGGCTTAGACAATGTCTATGAAGGATTTTTTTAAAGCCCACTCGTAGAGAGCACTACCTTATCCCAATGCTTTCAGTTCTCTGGAATTGCCTCATAAGTCATTCCTAATATTAACCCAAGAGTGAAATAGTAGTATACTCTTTTGGTTTAATTATTTAGTTTTCATCTTACTGTTGATTTCATAGTTGTGGAATATAAGAGTGTAATCATGCTACTGGCATGAAGGAAAGGAAGCCCTGTGTCATGGAAAGTAGGAGAGGAGAAATATTCTGCTGTGTATCCTTCCTTCTTCTAGGATGCTTTGCCTTCTGAGAGAAAATGGGTACAATGATCGAGTGCATCCTGTTGCATCAGAATACTGTAGGGAAAATTCAGCATGATCAGAGCAGGAAGAATCTTGAATGGAAGAGATTTGGAAGCAAGAATGGTGGCTCAGTGGTAAAGAATTCACCTGCCAAGCAAGAGACCAGGCTTCGATCTCTGGGTCAGGAAAATCCCTTGAGAAGGAAATGACAAGCCACTTCAGTATTCTTGCCTGGAAAATTGCACAGACAGAGGAGCCCAGTGATCTATAGTCCATGGGGTTAAAAAAAGTTGGAAACAGCTGCCCACAAGCATGGAATGAATGAATGAATTCATTCTACCACTTCAATAACTTCAGCAAGTCAGTCTCTGAGTTTTACTTTGCTCTTCAGTAAAAATAATTTCACAGATTATTTCTGAGATATCTTCCAGTTTTCTGATTCTATCATGGCCCCAAATCCATAATCTTTTCTCTCTTTCCTGATTTTTTAAGGCATTCAGGTATATTACCATTATGCTACTTCTTTATCAGACTGTTTTCTGTTAAGTCTTTACCTAGAAGCCCCGGTTATCCCAGGACTCCTCCTGGATTATCAGGAGAGAGGTTAAGTAGTCTTTGTGATGGTGGAGATGGAGCACCCCTTTCCTGAATTACAAAAATCATGAGGTTGGACCTGTAGTTCTAAGTGTTGGTCTTTTTCTATATCTGTTGCTAGTACTGTATTCAACTCGTTTCTAGCAAAAAAAAAAAAAAATCATCTTTTTAACTCATCCATCCATCAGCCATTTGTGAAAATGATTGCACTTACATTAGTGACAACATACAAGTTTTGGAGGGATTTCACCACCCGGCACATGGGATCTTAGCTCCTCCACCAGGGATCGCATCCACACCCCGAAATGAGTCTTAACCATGGAGTCTTAACCATTGGACTGCCAGGGAAGTCCCAGTAGAGCGATTATTGATTGGTGACTCTTTCATCAATCAAAAGATATCTCTTATTATTTTCTGTGACCTGAAGGATATGTCAGGAACTACTGGACTAGTAAGAATGTTAAGGACTTTGTCTCTGTTACTGAGGTCCTTCTATTCCAGGTAGAGTGAAAGGGCTTGTGTAAAGCACTACAATAGATGAAAACTCAGACAGAAAGACCATGAGTTACTTTGTGTGATATTGGAAATAAACATATGGAAACTCCTACAAGGGATTGGGTTTGTGGGCAAAATAACTTGGTCAATGCTTCATGGGGAAAATGAACGCAGTTGAGGAACAGGAAGAATTAGGCTGATACAACAACTGAGGAAAATCATGAGGAAAAACTACCTGAAAAGTGATGGTAGGGCCACGTGTTTCCCATGATCTCCTCTTCTGGTGAACTCAACCTTGCCCTTGCCCTTCTGTGGCTCCAAAGACAAAGCACAGCCACTGGAAAAACATCCAAGGGTGAGGAACTTTCCTGAAGCAAAACGGAAAGGAAATTCACACAGGGATGTACAATATGGTCTGAAATTAGATAATCCAGTAATTAACCTGATTTTTCCCTTGCAGTTTCAATAGTCAACTGGATCCTTGGAGCTAAGGAACATCCAGATTATGAGAGATTCTATTGGTCGCTCTTCCACCAGGACAACTCTCTTAGCTAATGTATTTCCTGGACATGCAGATGAGGATCAGAGCATTCTTTCAGCATTAGGATGGAAAGGTGTCAGGAGTCCGTTCATCATGTCCAAAGGTTGTTCACGAAGGTACCAGCCACGATCGTTTGTTTCAAGGACACTTAAGATGATCCGGTTTGATATATAGGAGAGTAAGGCTCAGAAGTTTAGGTGGCTTATCCAAGGTCATCACAACTATTTACATATAAGAGCAGTTGGATTGTAATTTTACTATAACATTCTGTTTTTAATGAAAAATGTTGGTGTCAGTTTTCCCATCCCTCTACCAAAACTATAAAATCCCCTTCTGATCCTGTTCTAAATATAACTATTTTTCAACATCTTATGTGTACCCAAATTTGTATGTCCTAAGACACTAACTTGAAGAAAAATTGCACAAGGAATACTTTCTTCTTGTGGAAAATAAAAAACTACAGAGAAGTACAAAAAGGAAAATTAAAACCATCTGCAATTATCTCTCTAGACAAAATCATAGCTATATATTCTATATATCCTTCCTATGCATTATAAACATATTTTTAATCTAAAAGTGAGATTTTGTGCTTTTAATGGTATGCAATTTTTTCATTAATATTTGTAAGCAAGCTTCCCTGTGACTACATGTACTTTTAAGCCTCATTCTTAATGCTACAAAAGAATAAAATAAAATAAAACAAGTTGGAGCCATCCCTAGTGAATTGCTTAAATCCATTCCATAAAATGCCAAGTTTCTTCAAAACTACTGACCTTGCTTGAAAAAAAAATGTATTTGGCTATAGTTATGCAGAAATGTGAAGCTCTTCCCCTTTTAAAATCAGATGGTATTAGCAACTCCTATTTTAAGCTTGTTTATGGAACTAGAATAATACTGAACATAGATATATAAAGGTGATTACAGCAGTGGAAGTCTGACCTTTGGAAAATCCTTCCCTGTATAAACAAGTTCTGGAATGTTTTAAAACCTCTAAGCCAGTCAATTTCTTTTTTTATTTATCATCTACCTGAGTCAACATGGCATGTCCATTTTATTTAGAGTACGAAATGGAAATGCCTTGGTTCCCTGACCATACATGAAGGAGGTGTCTATGGACACCATAGGCTCCTTGCTTCAAACTCAAGGCTGTGCTGAATTCTCAGAGCCTTGCCAGCCTCGCACCACCCAGCAACCCTAACTTCCTTGTATTGGTGGACTTGCTTGTTTGGTTCTTTCCTGTGTTTCTTCACTGTCCTACACCCATGCTAATCGTATTCCCACGTCCATGTCTTTATACAGATAAGGCTTCCCCTGGAATATCCGTCCCCTCCTGCATGCATGCATGCTGGCTCAGTCGCTCAGTTGTGTCTGATTCTCTGAGACCCTGTGGACTGTAGCGGCCAGGATCCTCTGTTCATGGGGTTCTCCAGGCAGGAATACTGGAGTGGGTTCCCATTTCCTCTTCCAGGGGTTCTTCCCAATCCAGGGATCGAACCCCTGTGTCCTGTGTCACCTGCGTTGGCAAGTGGGTTCTTCAGCACTAGCACCACCTGGGAAGCTCATCCATCCCCTCCTATTCCAACCCTATTCTTCTTCCAGGACCAGCTTCCTCAGAGAATCTCTCCTGGGATTCATCCTGCACCTCTTGCCTCCACCTGCAACTGACAAGCTCTGAGAGTAAGACTTGCAGGTAGAGAATGGCCATCTTTGCTATTCCTTACTTTGTTTTCCACTAAGCCTACTGCCTCTTTGTGGACAGAAGCTATGTTCTAGCTTTCATTTGTGGTTTTCACAGCAACCATTGTTAAGTCAGGGGCTGCCTAGAATACAGATTAAGTACAGACATGCCCTGATAATATTTCAGCTTGTAATTTTCCAGATTTAAGATGGTGCCAAGGCAATGTGCATTCAACAGAAATTGTACTTTGAATTTTGAATTGTGATCTTTTCCTGGGCCTCTGATGTGTGGTACAATCCTCTCTTGTGAGGCTGGGCAGTGGCAGCTGCCAGTCAGCCATGAAATCATCAGAGTAAACAACTGATACACTTACATCCATTCTGTGTCCAACCATTCCTTTTTTACTTTCAGTACAGTATTCAGTAAATTTTGGGAAATATTCAGCTTTATTATAAAATAGGTTTTCTGGTTGATGATTTTGCCCAATTGTGTGTTAATAAGTGTTCTGGGCATGTTTAAGGTGATCTGGTCTAAGCTATGATGTTGGGTAGGTGTTGTTGTTTTAGTTGCTAAGTCATGTCCGACTCTTTGTGACCCCATGGACTGTAGCCTGCCATGGGATTTCCCAGGAAAAATTTCCCAGTGAGTTACCATTTCCTTTTGCAGGGAATCTTCCCAATGTAGGGATCAAACCCATGTCTCCTGCCCTGACAGGCAGATTCTTTACCACTGAGCCACCAAGAAAGCACCAGGTGAGGTGTATTAAATGCTTTTCTGTTTATGATGCTTTCAGCTAAGTATGGGTTTCTCAGGATGTAATCTCATCGTAAGTCAAAGAAGATTTGTACTCAGGAAATGTTTGCTGATTAATGAGTGTTTAAGAGAGGGAATGGAATCTTATTTCTATCTGTTCTTCTTAGTTGCTAGACCTCAGAAAAATTATTTAACCTCTCTGAGTTCCAGTTTCCACTCTGGGAATGAAGTGAAAACCTCAGTCCCTACAAGGTTGTCATACAGAGAAAGAGATTTAATGTGAATAACATGGGGTACAAAGGGCCTCAACAAATGACAGCACCATCAGAACAGACAAGTGGACCTGCTCCTTTGACCTCGGACTTCATTAAGGGCTGAAACTAAAATGTAATCCAAATTCTAAAATGATTATAAATTCTAACCCTAAGGAAACTTTTCCAGCATTCTCAATATATGTATCTTTTGTTATAATTCCCCATAGCCTGCTCCCAAGACTGGGATAAATATGTCCCTTTGAATATTCAAGCTTCTTTCACCAAGTCAACTTCACATACACACACATACATATTTGCATATATGCATAAATGCTCTTATATTCTGAACAGTGAGAATGAATGGATAACTGTTATATGTGCATATGCGGATAAGTGTGCATAATTACACACTACATTATAGAGCTTGTATCTGACTCAATGAGGGCTTTTTTGTTGTAAGTGACTGTAACACACTCAGACTAGTTTTAAGAGAGAAGAGAGGACGTTCCTCGTGGTCCAGTTCTTAAGACTGCCCTTCTAAGCAGGGAGCACAGGTTCAGTCCTGGTCAAGGAACTAAGATTCCACATACTGTATGGAGCTGGTAAAAATTAAGTTAAATTAAGAAATAAAGGGAAGAAATTTAAAAAAAAATAAAAGAAGGGAATTTGGGAGGGGGTCAGGTAAATGCTTATATTAATTACAATCAGATTTGACCATGCATCATTTTTAATTTTGCAAAACAATTTCTTAAGTAAGACGCAAATATATTTGTCTCTCACATAAGAGAAGTCCAGGAATACACAGTCACAGTGATCCTGCAATGCCAGGGCAAGACTTCCCCTTACTGCTCTACCATTATCAGTCCATGGCTTCTATTTCATGGCCCAAGATCCTAGAATATCATTTCTAGGAATTATTTTAACAAAATCAAGGATGTATTAAAAACTATATATGTGTAAGGCAATGGCACCCCAATCCAGTACTCTGCCTGGAAAATCCCATGGACGGAGGAGCCTGGTAGGCTGCAGTCCATGGGGTCGCAAAGAGACAGACACAACTGAGCGACTTCACTTTCACTTTTCACTTTCATGCATTGGAGAAGGAAATGGCAACCCACTCCAGTGTTCTTGCCTGGAGAATCCCAGGGATGGGGGAGCCTGGTGGGCTTCTGTCTATGGGGTCGCACAGAGTCGGACACGACTGAAGCGACTTAGCAGCAGCAGCAGCAGCATACTCAAAATAGTTCATTATAGTATTGTTTGTAATAGCAAAAAAAAAAAAAAAATCAGAAGCACCTAAATCTAAATATACAACAGAATGGAGTTAGAAAAATAAATTAGTTTAAGAGCCAAATAATAAAATACCATCATGCCATTAACACTCAGATGAAGTTGTAAAGAAAAATAAGAATCATGAATATGAAAAAATGTCTGTAGATTATTAAATGAAATAAGCAGATTACAAAACCTGACATATATGATTTCATTATGAGAGTGCACACGTTTATAATTTTTCTATAAATTTGAAATTATTTCCAAGCAAAATTAAGAAGAAATGTGTTTGGTAGGTAGACAAATATGAAATAGACACATAAATAGATGGAAAGAAAGACTGATACATAGATACATACATAATCAGATAGAAGAGAGAGAAAGAGATAGAGAGATTAATGAATTCTGCCTCCTCAAGAAAATTACAAGCTAAATATTCAAAATATATAAGTGGCCTACCTGATCAACACTAAGTTAAGGCTGGTTAGGAGAGAGAGAAGTAAAAGTAAACACACTAAATTATCAGCAGAAGCTATCTTTCAGTGGTCAGGTTGTGGTGATCTTTATTTTCCTTCAACTTTCCCTCCTCTGATCCTTGAAACACATTTGAAACTTGACATCTGCTGCTCTGTAATATCAACTAACATCATCATTAGTTGATTAGATATCAACTGATAACTCTTTTTGTTTGAGATACTGCTTCTCAGAGATAGTACAAGCTAAACATCCAAGAGAGAGAGTGGACTGCCTGGTCAAGGCTCGCTCCAGGTCAAAGAACTTGAAATGAAAAACTGAAGCAGAGAGCACAGGGCTTGCCATTTTCTGAAGGGAAGACCATGAAGTAGCCCCAGTTAAGTGGAAGACCAAGTGCCTCAGCAAACCCAGGCACTGAAGTGGTTCAGAGCATGGGTCCAAGACCAAGATGCCTGGCCTTATGAATCACTCTCTGCCTGTTTTCTCCCATGTAAAGTGCAGATAATAGCACTGTGCCCTTCAAAGACTTAAATCAATACTCAAAGAGTACCTAGAATAGTGCCTGGCACTCAAATGTTAGTTCTTATTAAAAGGAATAGCATGTTTTCTTTTCTCATTGTAACAGTAATACAGAAAATTTACTAAGTAGGTTTAAGAAAAAACAAGAAATTAAAAATCTTCTATGTTCTTGATGCTCAGATATAACATCCTTAGGTGTAATGACTATTGATATTCTGAATATATTTTTAAATAAAAAATTGCTTCTCTCTGTATCTTTGTGTGCATGTATCTATATATTTTTACAACTCTTTTTACAGAAAAGAATGTCATACCAAAGAGAACTTTATAAACTTGCTTTTCACACAACATGGTGAACATCGTTTTATGTAATTAAATATTTAGATGAACATTTTCAGATGTTTTAGTATTATTTGAATAACAGCTAAAGCAATTGGGGCAGATTTGGCAAGTTTCAAGAATCAAACATCTTTCATAGGAGTCAATAAAGAGAATGAAAACCAGAGAAAGATGTAATTTTCTACTCTAAATATTCAAACGGTAAAATTAGGAAATGACAAGAGATTGTGTAGAGAGCTTTTAAAGTGCTAAAAATAGTATAAGGACATTTAGAAATCTAGCCATGTTCTCGTCTTAGGAGGAATTTGATTACTTCACTTTATAAAATAAAGTATTAAATTATTTTCCCTCATTTTTTGTTTTGTGCCTATTTATAGAGAAAAAAAAAGTTATATTTTATTCCAAGAACAAGGAGATTTTGAACTAGGCTTCAAACACTTTACAAATTTAGCTATGATCTGACAAAGGCAAGTGTATTCTTCCAGCTCATTGGGAGTGTCATTCCAACCCCAGTATAGGCGTGTCCTTTCTAGGTGGGAGAGAGGATGGCCACCCACCCATGGGGGGACTGCTCTGAAGGGGTGTGCTGGGGAAGGGGACCAAGGTATATGTGACCAAGGTATATTCAGGTGATATGTGGCTGGGTGGGGAGAAGGAAGTGGCCGCTGGGACACCAACAGTGTGAGTGGGTTTGGATCCTGCCACCTCACCAGTTCTGTAACCCCAGACAAGTCATTGAGTCTAGGTGGCTCAGTTTCCCCCTGATTGTACCCCCTCACCCACCATAGAGCTCTAGAGACCACACAAAAAGTGCACAGAATGGGATCTGGCATACCCAGTCTATATGCTTAACAAGGGTTAATGCCATCAACATCATTTTCAATTATTATTTTGATTTTTTGATTAATTTTTATTGGAGTATAGTTGCTTTGCAATGTGTTAATTTCTACTGTACAATAAAGTAAATCAGCCAAAACATATAGATATATGCCCTCTCATTTCAATTCCTCCCCATTTACGTCATCACAGAGCACTGAGTAGAGTTCCCTGGGCTATAAAGCAGGGTCTCAGTTAGTTAGTTATTTTATACATAGTGTGAGTAGTGTATGCAAGTCAACCTCAAACTCCCAATCCATCCCATCCCTTCCTTCCCCTCTGAGGTTCACGTGTTTGTTCTCTACGTCTGTGTCTCTATTTCTGTTTTGCAAATAAGGCCATCTGGACCATTTTTCTAGATTCTACATACATGCATTAATGTTTGTTTTTCTCTTTCTGGCTTCATTCTATATGACAGTCTCTAGGTACATCCACGTATTGTATTTATGATCTCCCTAGGCATACTTTGGCCCCCTGATGTGAAGAGCTGACTTGTTTGAAAAGACCCTGACGCTGGGAAAGATTGAAGGCTGGTAGAGAAGTGGACGACAGAGGATGAGATGGTTGGATGGCTCACCGACTCAATGGACGTGAGTTTGAGTAAGCTCCAGGAGTCGGTGATGGACAGGGAGGCCTGGCATGCTGCAGTCCATGGGGCCACAAAGAGTCAGACATGACTGAGCGACTGAACTGAACTGAACTGAAGGCTCAGACATCCATGTTTGGGGTGAACATCCTCAGCTGGAAAGAGAAGTCAGCAGGTAGAGAGGTCCAGACTATCCCTGTGTGTCCATGTCAGGGAGAGACGTGAGGAAAAGAGCTTGCACTGGTCCTTCCCATGCCTCCCTCGTGCTCTCTGCAAAGTCACTGAGTGAAATCACATGGAAAATAACATAAAGAACACTGTAAACGGCTGAAGAGCACACGCGTCAGGGCACAGACTCACTGGGTCTGACACACTTTGTGGGAACACGTGAAGGGCTAGGGGTGGACGGCCCGGCTGTGCGGGGGAAGTCCAGGGATACATTTTTGCCATGTGCTTGAGACTTTTCTCACCAGCGTCCCCCTGAGCCACTGCCCAGCAGTCCAAAGCTGTGAAAATTCCTCCTGTACAATACAAATTTCTACTGTACAATAAAGTAAATCAAGGGGAATTTTCAGCTGAGATGAGAGGCAGGGGGCAAGTAAAGGGGCAGGAGATCCAACACTCTAATTTCCAACTGAAAAAAAAAATGAAAACCTTGATAGAAATGTCAAAAGTTGATGAAAATGACTATATACATTCTGATCTGTAAATAAAATGAATTTATATTTTAGGCACATAAAAATGCATATTTTGGATAAAGATAATTTCAAAGACCTAAGACCCCTCTCCCATACTTTAATAATTCTACAGTCTGTACCCTTGACCCTGGAAGATGCTTTTCTTTTCCTTCTCTTCTGAACTCTTTGGACCTCAGAGATCAATCCCCTTCTCACTCTTGGCTTTCGAATGTCCTCTCTCCAGGTGCCACTCCAGGATCAGCTTTGATAATGATAGTCTCTCCTCTGATCTCAAGTGTCTGGCTGCCTTGGGAACAGCCCCACTTGAGTATTGGATAACACCAAGAGTTTAATCTTTTAGAAACAGAACTGGCCCCTAATTCAAATCACTCTGATTCTGAAAATTGTTTCTGAAGGCAAAGCCCTTGTCAGGTAATTGAAACTCACCCTTGTACTTTGGCTGTCCCCACCAAGTAATGAACATAGGACTTCTGATTCTTTCTACCTTTGTAGCTCCATTCTCTCTCGTAGTCATTGGGAAGTGATGGTTAATAAATAAATGCCTTTTGAATGGAAGGATAAAAATGAGTAAAAAGTGATAGGAAGAACACCATGCTGTCCTGCCCCTTTCAGGCTCCCATTCCTGTTGGAAACATGGAACAGGCTGCAACAATGCTGTTATCAAAGCACCTTGGAAGTCAATTAGGAGAGCAGAAGAGAGAGGCTGGATGGAATGATCTGATAACTGGAAAAGAGGAGAGATTTAAGTTCTGAGGCACGGTGGGAGCTTTCTCATGTTGTCCATGACTGTCAGTGACACTGTTGAGAAGCTGCTGCAAACACTGCTCACCTCAGCACTCTTACTCAGACATTCTAGAAACTGATGAGTACTTGTGTCCATTCCTCAACTGAGCATATTAATCTTGCCTACAGCATCTTGGTCTGGTGGCTATGGACCCTCACACCTGATTATACTTGACTAGTCCAGACCTGAGACTCCAAATTGAGAGTGATTTTTCTTGATTGCTTAGAGGACACTACTCAACACTTGCCCTACAAATCTAAAAGGTTTCTAAGATCTTTATTTGTTAACTCAAAATGTCTGTGGTACAGTCATTTCTTCTAGAAGATGCAGTCTCTGTGCCTTTGGAAGAGTGATAATGAGCACAGCTACTGTTAAAGTGGGTACTTTATATTTTTAATTTTTACTACAAGTCTACAAAACATGTATGTTTATACCAGTTAGAACCCACTGTGGCAAATGACACAATATTAAATTCCAAATGCTTAAAACAAAAGGAAGTAATTCATTGGTTTAATTGGTGAAAAGTCTAGAGTTTGTGGAGTGCAGGCAGGCTGTATCCAGGGGTCCAAACAAGCTTTTTGACATCTAATCTCTTTTCATTTCATGGTCCTGCTTTCTTTCTTTGTTGGCTACTCTCTAGCAGATTCTTGCTACATTGTGACCTCCAGAAGCTCCATTTTAACATCTTTACAGTTCCCAGTACAGGGGGGAAGAGAACTCCTCTGCCCAAATCTTTGACAGTATCTCATCGGCCTTGACTAGGTCCTGTGGTCATCACAGATCCAATCATTGCTCCCAAAGGGGTTTGATCCTCTTGTGGACCAGGTCTTGGACACGTTCTCAGTTACCTGGTTCACTGTGAAAAAAGTGAATTATTCCCTGCCAATTTAGGGTGTTTTACAATAAGAGACAGGACAGAGACTTAGGCCACAAATGATCATAACAAGTTTGATCTTGGTTTCACAAATGAGATAGCTGAGACTCAAAATTATTGGCCTTCCCTGGTGGCTCAGGTGGTAAAGAATCTGCTGCAATGCAGGAGACCCGGCTTCAATCCCTGGAAAAGGAAGATTCCCTGGAGATGGGAATGACTACCCACTCCAGCATTCTTGCCTGGAGAATCCCAGGGACAGAGGAGCCTAGCAGGCTATAGTCCATGAAGTTGGACATGAATTGTACATGACTGGGCAACTAACACACACACGCAAAATAATTAAAATCATATAGCCAGGGAGAAGCTGTAAGAGCAGGAAACAGAATCCATCTCAGGCAGTTAGAGACTAATGATGAGATAGATTGTAGAGATGCAGACAGTATTAAGGGAAAGAGCAAAAGCTGCTGAGGTGCTGGGAACCCAGGTAAAGCAGGACCACTTTGAAGTCTGAGGGGCAAGGGCTAGATCCCAAGAAGAGAGGCAAATGACAGTGGGCAGGGGGACAAAGGGACATGACCACTGCCAAAAGTGCAAAGTGGAGAGGGAGCATGGAGTGGAAATGAGATCTTTGACTATCTCTTCTCCACTCTGATCTTCTTCCAGTACCTCCCATTGGGAACCAGCAACCGGCTAGTATGGAGGCAGCCAGGGCACAGAGCCAGGACAAGAAGGGCAGGAATGGATGGAGATTTTCTTTGTTAGGTTTCTGAACCCAGCTCTACATGATCTGAAGGGTTATATCAATTCCTCTACCACCTTTCATATTTATGAGTGTGTGTGGTCAGAGACCTCTAGGTAAGCACATGTAGATAAGACATTGTTCCCCTGCAAACTTGACTGGCCACTTGCTGGGAGCCAGCATGAGGAATCCCGCCCATGGCAAAGGTCCTGAGGAAGTGGGCCTGGCAAAAAGCAAAGGCTGAGATCAGGCCTCAGGGGTACCCCTGGATTTTCCTGAGCATCTACCCCCAAAACCAGAGTCTGCCTGCTTTATTATGCTATGCTTTCCACCTACTCTTCTGACATAACAGGGGGCTATCCCCGACCACCTTTCTCTGGAAACAGTTAACTTAGAGCTCCAGTTAAGAGTCTCTTGCATATGAAAGGAGTGTCTCAGCTCAAACCCCTCTGACGGCTCTCTAACTTGCCTGACAGAGACTTTACAACCTAAGAATTTCCATTTTCTCCTGTTTTCCATCTGACTTGACTGTTCGACTCCTTCTGTCTCGATTTTGCAGCAGCAAACTCCCTCTAGTTTATTATTTTCTCCAATTAACTATGGCTTATTCTCTATGAGGCCTGACCCATGCTGAGCTCCATGAGGCCATGGTGCCCAATGATGGGTTAGGATTTGTTTTGTTTACTAGCTGCTGTGTCGTGATCTTGGCTCATATCGAGCCTGACTTCAGTAAAACCCCTGGATCTTTTCACAGGGATTTCTGCCAATCCACAGTTTCTTCCTCAATATCTGTGGAATTGATAGTTATAAAAATAACATTCACATTTTCTTTTATTATTAAAGCCATACACAATAATTGGAAGAAATTTAGAAAATGCAGTCAGGTACCTCGCTGATTAAAAAAAAAATCAGCAACAATCTCACTATCCAGAGAAATCTGAAACTAATACTTTGGTAATTATTAAGCATAGCAAACTAAATGCTAACAGGACCTTAGCAGGGGTTGTAAATGTGCGAAGCAACCTGAGAGTGAAGCAGTAGGGCATGGCGGGGTCTCTTGTCATTGATGATGGCAGCCATCATTCAGCAAGGGTGACCTATTATTTTCTGTAAGTGAGGACTCTAAAAAAAACCAGAACCAAATAATCTGATGTTTTTCATGCAGAATTTTATGAGAAATCTTATTAGATATAGGCAATTAATTTATACTGAGCAAAGGATTCATGTCTTTGGAGGCTCTTGGGTCTTGACCTCTCTGGCATATATCGTTCTTTCTTATTTCTCCTGATGTCTTAGGAAAAAGAAGGGGGGCTCATCCTCTCTATAGAACAACCGACAATTACTGGTGATTGCCTAAGTTAACCTCTCCTGGTGCGTTGCCCTATCTCGCACCCTTTCTCCTCTCAGGCTCATTTCTTTCCTATTCTCTACACATCTTCCCCATCTCATATCTCTTACTCTGGTCTCAGCATTGTCAACAAGAATTGAGCCCTAAACCCCATCTCTTTGCTGTATGCACTGCTTTCCTGATGGGAACAAGTTCAGTCCTCGGAGTTTAAGTGACTCAGATTCAAACTCCTGATCTGCATTTGTGTACCTGCATGACCCTGTGGAAAACTGCTTTGATCTCTCTCTAAAACTCGGTTTCCTCATCATTTGGGGAAAAAATGATGTTTCCCCTGAAAAATAGTTTAGAACATTAATCATAATGCCTGTAAAACACCTCAGGAAAGCATAGCTGTTGTGATATGATTATACTTGGTTTGCTTACATTAACTGTTCTCCCCAACTTGATGAGGAAAGAGTGACTGCTTTAAAATATTCCTTGAATAAATGAATAGATAAAAGAGTGAGTAAATGAATAAGATGAAAATCCATAAGCCTGCTGGAGAATGCAAGTCATTTTTAATGGTAGAGATACAAGGAGGAAGAAGGAAGACAAGGGTTTACACGGGGTAACTCTGGTTCTTTCCTCTCTGATGCTGCCTTTTTGTACGCCAAAAAATGCTGGCATCAAACCAAGTACCTTGTCAGACTAGTATTAACTTTAATAATTGGTTACTAAACAGGTAGTGGACTTGGTGATTTTTCAAATATGTGGGAAATAGACTTTTCAACTCAGACCTCTTGGAAATATTTTGTCCTCCTAGAGACTGCTCTCTCTGTTACCAGGAGCAGATCTTTCCCTGAACAAGGCTAGAAATACATACATTATACTTGGGACATGTGCTTAGTCTGCTCTGTCCACTGGAAGGTCTGCCCAAGTCCTCCAGACAGAAAAGTTTACGGGGTCTATGAAGGTGTTTGTAGACTCCATGAATATTTTTGAAATAAGTTAATAAACCAAGAACAAGTTCAATGGCAAAGATAAGACTATATTTTATTTTCGGGACTTCCCTGGCGGTGCAGTGGCTAAGACTCTTCCAGTGAAGGGTTCGCTCCCTGGCCAGGAAACGAAGATCCTGCATGCTGTGAAGTGTGGCCAACAAATAGAGTTAAATATATATATATATATATATATATACACACACTATAAATACATATATATAATTATTTTTATCCCTGCTCATTCTCTGCTCTTTAGCTGTATAACCCTATAGAAAGTGATTTTAACCTCCTCAAAACTTAGTTCCTCATTCATAACACTGGGAATAGTGATCCTGCCTCCCACTTTCGTGACCTCCAATATTTGATAAGTTGCTTTTGGCTGCAAGTAAAAGATCAATGAAACTCTGGCTGAAACTGATTAAACAGTCAGAGCATTTACTATCTCATATAACAAGATGTCCCAAGGTAGGTGGTTCAGAACTAATGGGTACCACGAGGAAGAAAGAAAGCCGAGGGGCAATAAACAGGAAGGAGATTAATAGGTACGTACTCTCAAGTGTAAAATCAGCTGCAAGAATATATTGTATAGGATGGGGGATACAGCCAATATTTTATAGTAACTATAAATAGAGTGCAGCCCTTAAAAATTATGAATCATTATATTGTACAACTGGAACATATAATATTGCCATAGGTAACTCTAAGCATTTTTTTTTAATGAAAAAAATGCTAAAAATCACCGATGGTGCAGCAGCTCAGTGACATCCAGGTTCTGAGGCAGCCTCTCTGTGGTTCTCCCAGCTCCTTTCATGGCCACGCGACAGCTGCCATCACATCCTCACAGGCAACATTCAACCCAGGAGAGAGAAAGAATTCCCTAGAAGGTAGCAGCAGATTTTCCTTTAGGTGCCCCTGGCCAGACTCCAGGCACATACCTACACCTAACTAGAATTAAGGAAGAGCCTGGTTGTACTAATGATGCTTCTTTCCCTGAGGCTGGAGGAAAGAGCCTCCCTCTCTGAGCACTTGCACCTCCGTATCTGAAGAAAATGAGTTGTTGGACCTTTAGACAAAGAAGAATTGGCTGTTGAATAATAATAGCTCTACTGATAACTGTTTTTTACTGAGTGCCAGCTATGTGCCAAGCACTGCTCTGGAGACTTGACGTGGGGGAATTCCTCATAACATATCTCCGGGGTGATGGTGGTTCAGGCGGTAAGTCGTGTCCCACTCTTGCGATCCCCATGGACTGGAGTCCACGAGGCTTCGCTGTCCAAGGGATTTTCCAGGCAAGAATACTGGAGTGGATTACCATTCCCTGCTCCAGGGGATCTTCCTGACCCAGGGATCGAACCCGCGAACCCTGTCCTTCTGTGGCTGCTGCTGCTAAATCACTTCAGTCGTGTCCAACTCTGTGTGACCCTGTAGATGGCAGCCCATCAGGCTCCCCATCCCTGGGATTCTCCAGGCAAGAACACTGGAGTGGGGTGCCATTTCCTTCTCCAATGCTTGAAAGTGAAAAGTGAAAGGGAAGTCCCTCAGTCGTGCCTGACTCTTTGTGACCCCATGGACTGCAGCCTACCAGACTCCTCTGCCCATGGGATTTTCCAGGCAAGAGTACTGGAGTGGGGTGCCATTGCCTTCTCCAGTCCTTCTGTGGGGTAGGTACCATTACTCACAGTTTACACATAGGGAAAAAGAAGCACTGAGAGGTTAAGTGATTTTCCACTGGCACACGGGTAGCAAGCTGGTAAGTAGACAGGCCAGGATTTAAATCCAGGCCGGTTGGCTCTAAAAGCCCATGCAATTAATCCCTCATCTACGCTGGTTCCCCCCATGAGGGTCTGCCAGCCTCTCCATTTGACAAACAGTCCTGACTCTCCAAAATAGGGTCTGGAATGAGCGAACTGAGAGCCTGACAAATGGATGGCTACTTGAGTGTGGTTGCCAGGGCACAAACCTAGAGCATAATTACTGATGTTAACAATAAGAGAAAAGCCAGCCTATTGAACCCCAGAAGTCCCTATGACATCATCTCACTTGATCATTTGGTGGTTATAACAGTCAGCAAGTCCAATATTCTTTCCTCCTTGTTACAGTGGAAAATGAGCTTCAGTGAACTTGCCCACATTGGGGAGAAACTAGGATTGATCTCAGTTTTGCTCGATTATAAGCTCCACGCTTTTTCTCTTGCATTCCACAGCCAATTTCATAAAGTAATGAAGTTTACCTCTGAATTAATCAGACATCAGATATTACCTCTGACATGGAAGGAGTTCCATCACTGAAATACCAGCCAGGCAGGGTACCCACTAGGGGAAGCAGGGATGACAGAGTTGTGTTAATTAATATACCGGTACACTGAACCACAGAAAACAAGGTCTTTGCAAAGCTGACCCTTCATATTAGGCTGATAAGAGTTGGTTTCCACTTCTATTAAGACATGTATGACTTTCTGACCAATTTATAATAAATTCATTGCTGTTCTGTTCTTAGAAACTGCAAGCTCTTTGAAAACAAAGTCCTGCTTTCCTGGTCTCCAGATTTTCCATGGTGCCTAGCTTAACTTCACAGCTATAGCATACACGATAACTGTGTGGCCTTTTTAAAAAGAACCTTTTCATCTTGGAATAATTTTAGATTTACCAAAAAGTTGCAAAGATGGAACGGCGCGTTCCTCACACTCCTCACTGAGTTTTCTTCATGTTAACATTTTGCATAATCTTTGCACTTTGTCAAAGTAAAACTTACCTTTAGCACTAAATTAACTAGACTGCAGACTTTATTCAAAAGTCCCTCGTCTTTTCACTAACGTCCTTTTCTGTTCCAGGATCCAATTCAGGGTATCACATGGCACTTAGCATTTTATTTTGAAGATCTTTCATTACTTTAAATGTCTAAATGTGGGAAAGGAATCATATGTGTATATATGGTTTCTATGTGTGATAATAATCTTAAAAGTAGCTGGCATTTACTAAGTTCTTACTCTGTGACCTGCACAATTCTGAGCGGTTTATATGTACTATCATTTTTTTTTCCTTATCCAAAACTCTATGAGGTAGATACTATTATTATCTCCATTATATAGGTAGGGAACTGAGGCAGGGGTCATGCATTTCACTTAGCTATTAAAAGCCATGATTAAAATTCAGACAGATTCTCAAATGTCAAATACAAACACAATATTTGAGAATAAGCTGTCAAAATGTGAAAGGATTATTAGGTGGCTTTTTAAAATTATTTTGTTGTAGTGAAAAAAGACTGAAAAAGTTGCTATTCCTTCCAGACTTAGTTTCTGGGTCTTCAAGTCTTCCATTCTCCTTTTATGAATGAAGGAAGGTCAGCCTTCCTGGCAGGGCCACGTGATTCGGGAAAACAGAACTCAAGGTCCTGACTCCTAGTGTCCAAACCCCTTCCTGTCACATGTCCTAGAGTGTCAGGCCCAAGCTGGGATATAAGTGATAAATGAATCTGATTGATCATCATCTTTCCCCATCATAAACCTCTGCCCAAGGCTCTCATGCTGGAGGAACAGAGGTGTTGAAAGAGAGACTGGAGGTGAACTGGCAGAGTTCAGGGAGAGGCTCAAATGGCAGGCTGGCACCTCCTGACATGGGATGTTCTAAATATGTCTCAGCTACATCGACATAAGCTCTGTGTCATTTACAATGCGTTAGTTGCTTGGTCGTGTCTGACTCTTTGAGACCCCATGGACTGTAGCCTGCCAGGCTCCTCTGTTCACTGAATTGTCCAGGCAAGAATCTGGAGTGGGTTGCCATTTCCTTTTCCAGGGGATCTTCCTGACCCAGGGATTGAACCCGGTCTCCTGCATTACAGGCAGATTCTTTACTATCTGAGCTATAGGGAAATCCCTATGTAATTTATAATAGGAGACTAATAAAATATCAGCCACGAACCCTCCCCCACCCAAAGCCCCAAATATAAAACAAAACTACTCTTCTTCAAACTAAACATTTTCTCTTTTCTCTGATTAGTTAACACAGTCATCTACAGTACTGCTTTTCAGTTGAAAATTCCTGTTGGGAGTGTAGAGATTCATTATACAGAATTAGACTGATGATTAGAGGTTGCTGAATTACTGCATAAACAGGCCCTCATAGTATTTTCTTTTAATGATGGCAGTGGGACCAAAGAGTTAAGGAACGGAGTAGCGACAGGCTGTGAAAACAGATCATAGCGGTATCCACTCACCCATTCATTATTCATTCAACAAACAATGCTGAATCCTTCTATGTGTCAGATATGGGGCCACATCCTGTCTATCTAGAAGAGATAATAAACATAAAACTAAGTCATCAATCTAATGTTGTAGTTCCTCTGAAAGGAATAGTCATGCACAGGGTTTTTACAGATGGTCAGTTATGATGCATATAGCCTGAAATAGAAGAGAGTAACGTTGAAAATATCTTGAGTCCATTGCACAGGGTAAGTAAAAGTATTGAAACTTACATGTCAGTACCATACAGATGTGTGTGTACACTCAGGCGTGTCTATAAGATGTTTCTTACCATGGATTCCAGTCCAGAATATGGAAGGGCGTTGGTCTGATCTTCCTTAGGGAAACCAAGGTGGAAGTGATGAATTCCTTCTTGGAACAGGAGGAACAGTTTCCATGATGCCTGAGTCGAGTCTTGAATAATGGTTCACCAGGTGGATTGTAAGATGAAAGATATTCTGAACTAATCAGAGCAAAAAAAAAATGGGAAAGGCAGAGGTAGCCCTGGCAGCCTGGCTTATCATGTACACTAGAGGTTCTGCCTTTCCCTGAAATTTGAGAGCTAGGAGCCTCCAGGCATGTACCATCAGAGAACCAGTGAGAACTGCTACAGTGTGTGCCTGAGAACACTGCTTCTCAAATTCATGGTGCACACAGATCACCTAGGGATCATGTCAAAATGCACAGTCTGAATCAGGAGATCTGGGGATGGTGTTGAGACTGCATTTCTAGCCAGCTTCCAGGTGATGCTGTTGTTGCTGGTCCGAGGAGGGCACTTGGAGAATCAAGATCTATTATTAGAGAGTAAGAATGAGTCGTTCTCAGTGTTCTGCTTTTGTCCTTGGCTGTACAGAAGCCTGCTCAGACGTAAGCAGGCTTCGGGGGTGGGGGTTAGGAACACAGGGAGCTGCTGGACTCGGTGAAAATACTGTCATTGAATTACCATCTGGCAGGTGCTTTTCTAAGACCGTTATGTGTAGGCTTTTGTTGGAAACCTATAGCAAGTCTGAAGGGTAAGCACTGTTATTAGTTCCATGTTATATGTAAGGAAACTAAGTAACTTCCTCAAAGTCACAGGATGTGGGAGAACAAGGATTCAGATATCAGACTGTTAGGTATGGGCTGTTTGAACAACTAGGATGGACGATATTCAGTCCTTGCAACCCTGTCTCTTTACTGGGGTTATTTTCCTATCCACTCTTGATTTTTTTCGTCTATAAATGAGAATAGAAATGTTTAATAAACAAAGTGGAAATAATACATACTATACTAGGGTTTGTTTTGAGGGTTGAAATAAATAATGCATATGAAACATTTAGAATACTGTCTGACACAGTAGGAGGTCTTATTCAGTCGCTAAGTTGTCTTTGACTCCTCGTGACTCCATGGACTGCAGCATGACAGTCTCCTCTGTCCTGCACTATCTCCTGGAGTTTGCTCAAACTCATGTCCACTGAGTTGATGATGCCATCTAACCATCTCATCCTCTGTCACCACCTCCTCCTCCTTCCCTCAATCTTTCCCAGCATCAGGATCTTTTCTGATGAGTTGGCTCCTTGTATCAGGTGGCGAAGTGTTGGAGCTCCAGCTTCAGCATTGGTCCTTCCAATGAATAGCATTTTAAGATTTTAAATAGCTCAGCTGGAGTTCCACCACCTCTACTAGCTTTGTTTGCGATTGATGCTTCCTAAGGCCCACTTGACTTCACCCTCCAGGATGTCTAGCTCAAGGTAAGTGATCACACCATCCTGGTTATCTGGATCATTAAGACCCTTTTTGTACAGTTCTTCTGTATATTTTTGACACCTCTCTTAATATCTTCTGTTTTTGTTATGTCCTTGCTGTTTCTGATCTTTATTGTGCCCATCTTTGCATTAAATGTTCCCTTGGTATCCCCAATTTTCTTAAAGAGATCGCTAGTCCTTCTCATTCTATAGTCTTCCTCTATTTCTTTGCACTGTCCACTTAAGAAGGCTTTCTTCATCTCTCCATGCTATTCTCTGGAACTCTGCATTCAGTTGGGTGTATCTTTCCCTTTCCCCTTTGCCCTTTGCTTCTCTTCTTTCCTCAGCTATTTGTGAAGCCTCCTCAGACAACCACTTTCCCTTCTTGCATTTCTTTTTCTTTGAGATGGTTTTCGCTACCGCCTTCTGTACAATGTTATGAACCTCTGTCCATAGTTCTTCCAGATCTAATTCCTTGAATCTATCCATCACCTTCACTGTAGGAGGTCTAGATAGCTGTTGCTTTTCATTTTATATTATTTTATTTGGCGGACTGGGTTTTCATTGCCGCATGTGGCTTTTCTCTAGTTGGGGCGTGTGGGCTTCTCATTGCAGAACGTGGGCCCTAGGCATGCGGGCTTCAGCAGGGGTGGTACTTGCTCTGTGGCATGTGGGGTCCCAGACCAGGGATCGAACCCAAGATCCCTGCATTGGCAGGTGGATTTTTAACCCCTGGACAACAGGGAAGTCCTTATGAGTTTTTAAATGATGTTTCTGAGACCAGGAAAAATGGAGGTTCAGGAACCTGACTTCCTTTTTCTCCCTACCCCAAACAATTCCTCAATATTTTTATGCAGCTGGCTAGGAGATGCTGGGGCTTGGGGAATTTTTGTATTTTTGTTGTGTATTTTCTGGGATAATTTTTACTTTCATTTTGTTTGTTTTGGTTTGACTTTTTTTTTCTGAGGCAGTGGAAGTGAAAGTTTCTATTATTATCCTGATCAGAGAACTGAATCTTATTAAAGATATATGACAGTGGAAGCTAATTAGATCTTCTTGAGGTTCTTAAAGCCAAGTCCAGACGCACCTCTAACATATTATAGGGACACACTGTCCTAACAGGTGGAAGGGAGTACCTGTATCACGTTCTACCAGGTGTCACCATCCCAAATCAAAATTCTGATTAATAATAATTATAAATAATTCTACTATTAATTATTATTATTTTACCACTTTGGTCATTGCTGCTGCTGCTGCTGCTAAGTCGCTTCTGTCGTGTCTGACTCTGTGCGACCCCATAGACGGCAGCCCACCAGGCTCCCCCATCCCTGGGATTCTCCAGGCAAGAACACTGGAGTGGGTTGCCTTCTCCTTCTCCAATGCATGAAAGTGAAAAGTGAAAGTGAAGTCACTCAGTTGTGTCCGACTCTTAGCGACCCCATGGACTGCAGCCCACCAGGTTCCTCCGTCCATGGGATTTTCCAGGCAAGAGTGCTGGAGTGGGGTGCCATCATTGCTATGTGCTGATAAATCTCTTAAACTCGATGAGCTATTCCCCAAATGAAGTTTGACAGTTGGCAAGTAAGAATTCAATGAGATAAATGTAATAAGAATGAAATGAAATTGTAATTTATCAGCCGTGGTTCCTCTTGGTGCATCTTTGAGCCTGGGATTAGTTGAGTTTTCAGTATTTCACTGCCAAGTGTGGAAAAGGTAGAACAGTTGGCACCCTGGCAAACCTTTTCACAAGAAAGTAGAGGGAACAATTTTTATGGAACTCTAGGATATATTGGTCTAGAAAGAACTTAGTGATTTTATAAGGAACTCCCCTTCCTCAACATTTTATACATGGGGAAGCTGAAGCTAAGAGAACCTGGTCTTATGCCACAAGCTAATTAACGAATGGCTAAGGAAAACTGAAGCTGAAGCTCCAATACTTTGGCCACCTGATTCAAAGAGCCAATTCATTGGAAAAGACCCTGATGCTGGGAAAGATTGAGGGCAGGAAGAGAGGCAGTGAGAGAGGATAAGATGGTTGGATGGCACCTTCTACTCAATGGACCTGGGTTTGAGCAAACTCCAGGAGGTAGTGAAGGATAGGGAAGCCTGGTGTGCTACAGTCTGTGAGGTTGCAAAGAGTCAGGCATGACTGAGCGACTGAACAACAACAAGGAAAAAGTAAAAATTTCTCTTTTCCACTTTTTAGAAGCAATTTTGTTCATGGCCCTCATTCTGCATTCGTCCTAGAAATATTTTTGTAGGTGTATTAGGGAAGGTGGTTGCGGTCACCCTGAAGTTGAAACGACAGATTATGTGGTAGTATTTCCAAATCCAGGTAAAAGAATATCAGAGAGAAGGGTACCAGCACTCCTGATTGTCCTGATTTGGGAAACACTGAGCTAAGATCTGAGGAAGTTCCTGACTGCACAGGTGAAGGGAGCAAAGATTTTATTAGCTCTTGTGTAGTCTTCCTTCAGTAATAACCTTGTCTTTCTATCCTATGATCAGAAGCTTCCAGATCATGTGTGTACATGTGTGTGTATTTATGTGTGTATACATTTGTGTATATGTGTGTGTGTAAATTTGTTGTATGTGCATGTAAGTGTACTTATGTGTGTGCATGTATGTATATGTATGCATGCATGTATGTGTGTGTGTGTGTGTATGTATGTGTGTGTGTATGTGTAGGGGTGGAGGATAACCAGGGCATGTCTCTGAGGCTGTCACAGCCCAGTCTCACCCAGCAGTCACTGTGCTCCCATAATCCCCAGTTCTGGGCTGGGTCGGTCCCAGTCCCATTTCCCATGGATGTCCACATGGAGCATCTGAACTGCTATTTCAGAGACAGAATGTTCTAAATCAAGGTTTTGTGTTTTGGCAGAGGAATGGAACCCTCTTTTCTAATATTACTCTGTGGGAAAGTGTTTTCTGAGTTCCAAACAACTCAACTTACAAATACATTTTTGGAAGATGACCCATATGTATATATATGCTAAGGGCTGCTTGTTCTGAGGGTAAAAAAAACTTTCCATGAACAGCTTGCTGATACCAAATCCAGGTGTTTCTTATATTGATCTTATTCAAGGATTATCACACAATGTGTCTAAAATCTGAGGCACGTTCCAGATTTCTTTTAGGAAGGGTTAGCTAGTCCCTGAGATGGGATTTAAGGACCAAAGGGCCCCCTTTCCCATTTACACCCTCCCCTTAGTCTTAGAAAACTATCCACAGTCGTCAATGCTGGCTAAGACAGAGATTCAATGTGCCTGGAATCAATTTGTTGGAACAACTTTTACTTAAATCAGGGTTCTTGTTTTTGGGTTCACTTTTTAAAATATAGATCCCCAGGCCCCCCTGTGACTCTGGTTCAATAGGTGAGGGATAGAATTCTGAAAAATTTGTTATTGAAATATGGTTTATTTACAATGTTGTGTTATTTTTTGGTGTATGGCAAAGTGTTTCAGCTATACATATACATATTATTTTTCATATTCTTTTCCATTGTGGTTTCTTACAGACTATTAAATATAGTTCCCTGTGCTGTACAATAGGATCTTGTTATTTTTCTATATGAAAACTTTTTAAAAAATTTCTCTGGAAAATTCTAGTCAAGTTACTTTTGAGTTAAGACATTTATTGTTTCATTGATCAATCCATTTAATTATTAATACTCATTCTTTCATCATATACCAAAGTTTGTTCATGTAATGTAGGTATTGGGTACCAGGAACATAAGAACAAGAAAAACATAAGCATCATAAAGGAAGAAAGTGATATGAGAGCTGTTGATGTTGTGGGATTTGGGAGACTGCAATCACAGAAGGTTTTGCAGAAACATTGAGTCAGAAGGTAACACAGCTGAGTCATAGAGCATCCACATTTTAGGGCCAGACTGCTGTTGTTCTTGTTGAGTGGCTAAGCTGTATCCAGTACTTGTTACCCCTGGACTGGACTCAAAGCCCAGCTCTAAACCATTTACCAATTGACCTTGGTTCAATTGCTTAAACTTCCTGTGCCTCAGTTTTCTCATCTGTCAAATGGAGACTGTCTCAGAACTAACTCGGAGAGTTGTGAAAATTCAATGAGCATATGTAGGTAATAAGAACAGTGATCTTGAGCTTTGGCTGGCATCAGAACCCCCTGAAAGTGTTGTGAAAACACAGTTTCTGGGTCCCACTCCAAGTTTCCAAGTCAGTAGATTGGGGATAGGAATGAGGAGGTGCCTTTCTCACCATTTCCTGGGGGAGGCCAATGCCCCTGGTCCCAGAACAACTCTTTGAGAATAGTTAGAATGATGGTAAGCAGCATTTGTTGCTATTATTTTCAGTTGATCTTTGATGGAAGAATTTGAGAGTGTCATGTAAAGGCACTCAGGCAGAGGAAACTGCCAGTGCATAGCAGAGAAAACTGAGAGCAGAGAGCATGCGCCAGGAGCAGGGAGAAACAGGCTGGCGGAGAGACAGGACGCACGGTGGCCGCCAGACTCCGAAGAACCTGGCCCCATGTAAGTATAGATATTATCTGAGAGTAACCAGAGAGCCTGTTATCAGCCATTAGCACCTTAACACAAATTAATTTATCAGAGCAATCTGTCACTTTGTCAAACCCTGGAGGAATCTGACTCATGCCTGGCAAATTTGGATGAACCTGATAGATGGGTGCTCCTTCTTTAGAAAATCCACCCACACCGATGAGTCCCAGGTATCTTGAGGGTGCTCAGTTGTCCAGACCCCTGTAGTGGGGGCCTGTCTCACCAGGGAACTTGGATCCATGTTCAACCTGGAATTGGCCTATTGACATCTGTACATTTATACTCTTGATACCCCAAGGCCTCTGACTTTTATTTGCAGACTTAAAAAAAATGCATTAACCTTTGGAAGGCATCTAGTATCATATTTATCTATCTATCTACAAATGTTTTCCACACAAAGAACCGCAAAAGACTTATTTATAGAACATTTTCCACCCAGGGGACTATCAAAAGAGCATTCAAAACAAAACACAACCCATCCATCTTTATCTTTTTGTGATCTTTCCCCCACTTTGGGCAAACCCGGTACTCCATGAGATTTTGTTTCACAGACCATCCCCCTACCGCAGTCCCTTGTACATTCTTGTTTCTAGGAAGGAAACAGAGATCAACTTAGCTGCCCTGTGGCTGTTCCCACGCGTGTCATTCTCCCCAAGACTTTTATCTGTACAATTTTACACACTCCAGACACTCCGAAGCCCAGGAAGGGCCAACAGAGACAACGGTGGCTTTTATCCTGGCGTGGTGAGTGTGGGGCCACGGTGAAGGCGGACTAGACTATTTTGGGCACGGCATGCTGTAACGAATGGAAAAAGAGAAATCAGAGACCGGCAGTTTTCCTCTGCCATCTGAACGATAAGACGAATGTGTCATGCTAGAATGAAGAGGGAGCGTGAGATGGAGGGAAACTGCTTTTACTGCTGCATCAAAATGAAAAGAGGAGGAGGTTATGGCTGTAGAGTAATCATTTATAGGAGAAAATGCTCTGGCAGGGAAAGAGATAGAAAACCCAAGTCTCAGTTTGCAATTGACAGCCTTTAGATTGCTCTTCAGTTATAGAATACTCCTGTTAGTGTAGGGTGTGTGTGTATAAGACAGAGCCATACAATCTGCGCAAAAGGGCCCTATGCTTGGCTTAGGGCTCTGCTGTCATTTTCCTAAATTCTGAACACTTTTTGACCCAGGGACCCTGTATTTTCATTTTATGCTGAGGCTTCTAAATTATGTATCTGGTTCCAGAGACACAGAGTTATTTCCACTGAGCTAAGATGGTTGAAATAAGGCACATTTTTCACATTCTTTTTTTTAAGTATTTATTTATTTTTTGTCTTTTGGCAGTGCTCCACAGCATATGGGATCTTAGTTCCTTGACCGGGGATCAAACCCATGCCCTTGTTTTAGAAGCACAGAGTCCTAACCACTGGACAGCCAGGAAAGTCCTTTTTTCATATTCTTCATTGTAAAAGACTATTCTTTTGCAAACATGTGTGCCTCAACTTACCTGGTCAACCTATTCTTCATACTTTGTTATTCCTGTGCTTGGTTCACATGAAGTCCTCATAGCATGAGCTGTAGGCATGGTCACTGGACTTCTCTTGCATTAGAGAAGAACTCAGCAAACTTCTGGAAAGGGCCTGATAGCAAGTATTTCCAGCTTTATGGATCTTGAGGTCTCAATTGCAACTGCAACTGCTATTGTGGAGAAAGCAGTTATAGAAAATATTAATACATAAATGAAGGCGTGTGGCTGTGTTACAGTACAACTTGATTGGCAAAAACCTGTGGGGGCTGGATTTGGTCTGGGGGTCATCATCTGATTCCTGCCACCTTAGCGCATGCTCTTCTTTTGATGATGATGATGCCAACGATGAAACAGATGATGATAACAACAATGACGGCTAAAATGGACTGAGGCCAGACATTGGGTCAAATGCTTTATAAGCCTTACAGTATTTAATTTTCACAGTGATGTAGGGTATGAGTATCAAGATCTCAACTTGACAGATGAGAAAACTGGCATGGAGAGGAGTAAAGTGATTTATTTATTCAAGGATATCCAGCTAGTAAAAACAGGAGGTGAGATTCAAACTTGAGACCTGTGTTAAGCTCCAGGGTTTCCAGTCCTTCACTTCTCATACCTGGGGCACTTGACCCGAGCCTAAAATTTAGCCCCATCTTGGTCTCTAGAATCGGTCCAAACACCAAGTGAGAGGAACGTTGTATAGAACTTCAGCCTGCTTGATACAATTCACTATCTTTCAAGCCTCTTGTTTTCCAACGACCAGTTCTTATCTTAGGATTCCAAGAATGGGGTCTCTGTCTTGTCTGAGATTTCGTTGTTTTCAAGATTTTTGTTTAAGATAAGCCACGTTCTCTTTGTGAGAATTCTTGATGACAGTGATGTGCTTAGGCAGTTGATTTGGTCTGCTGCAGTGTTATCTTGAGGCCACAAGTCTAGTACTGGACTTGGCCCAGTACTGGAGCCCAGTCTCTTTCTTCCTCTGTCCTCATTTCTACTTGGGGTTGACAAATCCAAAGCTGACCTTGGTGTTAACAGGGCCCAAGCTGACCTCTCCAGCGGTAGTGTGGTTCTCCCTACTTGAAAGGTCCACCTCTTTCTTATTTTCCTCCCCAAATTCAATTCATTTCTGAAGTCCAGCCCAAGTGCCATCCTCCTGATGTCTTCCCACACCACTCCAGTACTCACACAACATTCCTCTTTTTCAATGCCCATCATCCAGCCCCATCTTCTGTTTTCCTCTAGTTGTCTTGGGGGCATTTCACTTATTTCATTTTTCTATCAGAAGCCCTTTGAAAATACTCATATTACTTTTGCTGATTTCCCACTTATGGAAAAAGTGGTGGACATTCTTGGGTATGGGATATTATTGCTTACTATTGGTGATTGTTGACGGACCGGTTACTATGTGAGGTTGCCAAGGTGAGCGAGGAATCTCTATCACAGGTACCATATCTCACTAGTGAGAAAGGAGAAGCAGCACTGATAGCTATGATCTGCCAGGCGTGATCAGCTTGGCTTCAGTCTTCTCCTGTTGAATATACAGCATCATAAAATATACAGCAACTATGAGGAATCTAGATAAAGGCAAGACCTTCTGCACTCACATCTGAACAGAGACAAAAATGAGAACATTGTTCAGACTCCCCAAATGATCACATTCCCTTATCCTGGCTACTGTGAGTGGTGGCTGCTTCTTTACCAGTGATACCAAAGATAGCCTGGCTTCATTTCTCCTATTTTATAGTTAAGATTTATTCATATACTCAAGCCAAAAAGTGTCCCTGATTTTTAATAGCCTCCAATCAGAACGAAGTACTGGTTCCTTAAACCCACCCCCAGATCACTGAAGACAAGTCCAAATCTTGTAAGTCCTTCTTCATGTCCCCTCAGAATTTGTCCTGCTACAGTTTATTTTAATTTAAAATCCAGCCCCTTTTTATTTTTGCCACTGTAAAATGTGGACTACGTAAAGGAATGTGCATCATGCTCGCACAGTGTTCCAACTCATTTATTATCTATAAGGAAGAGCTTGATGTAGAGAAAAAGTACAAAGTACTTTTTAAGTGATAAATGTGGCTCCAGATGAGCCAGCTTGACACAGGAGAAAGAACAGTCCCTTGATGGAGACTGAGAAGACAGGAATTTTAGACAGTGTCACACAACCATCACTTTGACCTCAGGAAAGTCATATTCAGTTAGCCTAAATTCTTCATCAACAATTAAGCATTTATTGAGAGCATCCTCCATGTCAGGTAGCAGGATAAGTTGCTTGGGGCCATCCATCATGTCATTTGCAAGCAAAGTCATGTGACAGGCATCACGCAGGGACATGTGAAAAAGAACTCCAGGAGCCCTGAGGAGCAAGGCCTCACTCAGCCTCGTTGGCTGCTGAAAGTGGATACATTTTCCTACACACAAAAGACCACAAGGTCTTGAACCAGGCTACTCAGGTTTCACTCTGGCTCAAGTTACCAGGGCTAGGTAATCTATTTGTGCTTTGGTTTCTTCACCTTTAAAATGGGAATAATAATCGTACCTATCTTACAGTGTATTATGAAGATCCCATTAGTATATAAATACAAACAGCAGAGAATAAGCATGGGTACTTAGTAACCACTTAAAAACGTATTTAATGTTCTTGTTCTTACTTGTGGTAATGAGTAATCTTCAAATTTCCAAACCTCTATAGTCTTCCCTTGTGGCTCAGCTGGTAAAGAATCCATCTGCAATGCAAGCGACCTGGGTTCGCTCTCTGGGTTGGGAAGATCCCCTGGAGAAGGGAAAGGCTACCCACTCCAGTATTCTGGCCTGGAGAATCCCATGGACTGTATAGTCCCTGGGGTCACAAAGAGTCAGATATGACTGAACCACTTTCACTTTCACTTTCACATAGCCTGTCCTAGTGCAGAAGCAAAGAGTCAAAAGTCCTCTCTTTGAAAAAATTAGAGGCATGTATCTATGGAAAACAAGAAATCCTTCCAGAGTCACAAGTAACAAAGAATAAATTGTGCCTGGATGTTGTATCAGAGAGTAAAACACTCAGTGATAAGGATGTGCCAGTGGACACAGAAGCCAGCCTGAAGAGGCTCCTAACTGGCCAAATCTAGGGGGATAAATATCAAAATAAATCACAATAGTAACAGATTGTGCTGTGTGTGCGGTGTGCTCAGACCTTCAGTCGTGTCCAACTCTTTGCAACCCCATGGACTGTAGCCCTCCAGGCTCCTCTGTCCATGGAATTTTCCAGGCAAGAATACTGCAGTGGATTGCCATTTCCTCTTCCAGGGATCTTAGTGATCCAGGGATTGAATTTGTGTCTCTTACTACGTCTCATGCATTGGAAGGTGGATTCTTTACCACTGTGCTATCTGGGAAACCTTAGTAACAGATTATGAATAAACTGGGAATCTGTGAGTGCACATGTATGTTATTAAATACTTAAATGAAGAGAAGAGAATTTCTTCCTTGCAGTAGAATGCCAACTGAGTAACCCCAAAGAAATGATAGAAGTAGAAAGACACGAATATGACAAGTCAACATCACATGCTACACATAGGCTACAATAAGAACACAGTACCACTTTTGTCTGGTCTGCATCTTATATTCTCAGTGTAATCATGAGGAAGCATCAAACCCAAAGCAAGGAAACTTCCCTGGTGGTGCAGTGGCTAAGACTTCATGCTCCCAGTGCAGGGGGCCTGGGTTCGAGCCGTGGCCAGGAAGCCAGATCCCACCTGCTGCCAAGTAAAGATCTTGATCTCAGTGAAGCAGCACTGAATGGTGGCATGAAGCAAGATCTTAATTCCCTGTCCAGGAATTTAACCTGGGTAGCCTGGATGAGAACCAGGAATCCTAGCCATCAGACCAGCAAGGGCTAGAGGGCTAGGAGCTATTTTTCCCTAGATCTTTTCCCCCAGTGAAAAATGCATTTGTCATGGAGACAGAAACTGCAAATGTAGGTATAAAGTGTATTATTAGAGACAAAGCACAAGAGGAAGAAAAAAAGAGGGAAATGGTGATGGGCATCCAGAGAGTAAGGGTGTCGAGGAGGAATGCAGTAAGAGCTGCTTAAGTCATTTATATAGTTCAGTTCTTCAGGGTTTTGCCTGCCTTCAGGCCAAATTATCTGGATTCTTCTTCCACACCTGACCTACCCTATGTGGATGTACAGGCACCCTTCAGCCAAGATGGATCTCCAAGTGAAGACTTCTGAGAGGAGAAAGACTCACTATGACTTGGCATTTCCCCTTGACCTTTGACCCGCAAGAAGCCTTTCTGTGCATTCATAGTGTCTCCTTGTCCCAAAATGGGGCAGGGGGGGGGCGTGGGGCGGCAGGGGGAGGAGCAGAGATCCCTTAATCTTTTACTCAAACAAGATTTTGCCCTTCCTTGTCATTGCCATGACTGTTACCTTGACTATTGCCATGACTATTACCTTAAGGTGTTTACAAGAGACAAAGACTGGCTATTTGCCCTGTTTTTTTTTGCTACTTCTATTTTGGAGGGCAAATAGGAGGCTGACTATCCTAGGAGTCCACCTATCTCTTGTCTCAGAAAATGCTAATAGTTGTAAGTTCCAGGCAGAAGCCCACTTCTTCATGCCCCATGAAATGCAAGCAGGAGGCAAGTTGCAAATGTCTAACCTGGAACCCATCTATATCTTGCCTCAGTCCTGCACACTACAAGAAAGATAGAAGATCTCATGTGTCACAACTAAGACCTAAAGCAGCCAAATAAAAAAGAATTTTAAAAAAACCCAAAGAATGTACTTTCTATATAGTGATTGGCCCACAATCTCAAAGACTGTCAAGGTTGTTATTTCAGATTGAAGGAGATTAAAGAATCATGGCAAATCGATGAAAAGCAGTATCTCCTCTTGGGTCCTTTTATATCAAGAGTCTGACAAAGAGTATATAAGGGCTTTTTGTGTTTTCCTTGCAAATTTTCTGTAAGTCTGAATTTACGATACAAAACAATACAGTTTACAATACAATATTGTAATTAGCCTCCAATTAAAATAAATAAATTTAAAAAAAAATAAAAAATGAAATTATTTCAAAAGAAAAGCAAAAAATGCAGCTATCAGGAATACTATGTAGCCATAAAAAATGTTCAGTGTTGACACTGAAAGTATGATCATCAACAATGAAATAGATAAACTAGACTTTATCAAAATTTAAAACTTTTGTGCTTGATAGTGAGGACATTATCAAGAAAAAGACAACTCAGAAAATAGAAGAAAATATTTGGAAAGCATATATCTGATAACAGATTTCATATCCAGAATATAGACAGGACTCTTACAATTACACACCCAACAGCCACCTCCCCACCCCCCCCACACAAACAACCCAGTTAAAACATGGACAAAGGTTAAAAAGAAGAGAGAGAGAGAAAAACTTTGGCATAAATTTAAGAAAATAAATCCATAATCTATGTGAAAAAAAGTATAAAGCACTGGTAGAAGAAATCAAAGAAAAAGCTAGAAAAATGGAGATAGTCCGTATACATGGCTAAGAAGACTAAATATGGAAGATGTCAGTTTTTTCCAACTTGCTTCAAAGCAATCCCAATTAAAATGCCAGCAAGTTATTTTGTGGATATTGGCAAACTGATTCTAAAGTTTGTATGAAGCAGCAAAACAACGAGAATAGCCAACACAATTCTGAAGGAGAACAAAATCAGAGAGCTGACACTACCTGATTTCAAGACTTACTAGAAAGCTACAGTAATCAAGGCAATGTGATATTGGTGAACAAAGAGATACATAGATAAAAGGAACAGAATAAAAGTCCAGAAATAGACTTACATAAATATGTATAGTCAACTGATTTTTGACTAGGAGCAAAAAGAATAAAATGGAGAAAAATAATGTCTTTTTGACAAATGGTGCTGGAACAACTAGACAGTCACATGCAAATCCTCTTTATCATCATCATTATTATCATTTGGATGTAGAATTTATACCTTTCCCAAAAATTAACACAAAATGGATTATAGACCTAAATGTAAAATGCAAAACTATAAAATTCTTAGATAATATAGAAGACCTCAATGACTTCTGCTATGATGAAGACTTAAAATTTTTTTAATATATTTTATTAATTGGTCATACCCTGAGGCTTGTGGGATCTTAGTTCCTCAAGCAGGCATTGAACCTGGGTCCGTGGCAGTGAAGTCTCAACCACTGGACCACCAGGGAATTCCCTGATGAAAACTCTTTAGGTCAAACACCAGAGGCACAATCCAAGAAATAAATCTGTACTAGAGTTCATTAAATCTTTAAACTTTTGCTCAGCAAAAGACACTGCCAAGCAGATGCAAAAACATATCACAGTTGAGAAATTATTTACAAAATACATTTATTTTTTTACTTTTTAAAAATTTATTTTTTAATTGAAGGATGATTGCTTTACAGAATTTTGTTGCTTTCTATCAAAACTTAACATGAATCAGCCATAAGTATACATATATCTCCTTCCTTTTGAACCTCCCTCCCATCTCCCTCCCCATCCCACACCTCTAGGTTGATACAGAGCCCCTGTTTGAGTTTCCTGAGACATACAGTAAATTCCCATTGACTATCTATTTTACATATGGTAATGTAAGTTTCTATGTTACTCTCTCCATACATCTCACCCACTCTTTGCCTCTCCCCACGTCCTTAGAGAATAAGTTTATTCTCTATGTCTGTTTCTCCATTGCTGCCCTGTAAATAAATTCTTCGGTACTATTTTTCTAGATTCCATATATATATGTTAGAATGTGATATTTGTTTTTCTCTTTCTGACTTACTTCACTTTGTATAATAGGCTCTAGGTTCATCCACCTCATTAGAATTGCCTCAAATGTGTTCCTTTTTATGGCTGAGTAATATTCCATTGTGTATATGTACCACAACTTCTTTATCTATTCATCTGTCAGTGGACATCTAGGTTGCTTCTGTGTTCTAGCTATTGTAAATAGCGCTGCAGTGAACAGTGAGATACATGTGTCTTTTTCAATTTTTGTTTCCTCAGGGTATATGCCTAGAAGTGGGATTGCTGAGTCATATGGTGGTTTTATTCCTAGTTTTTTAAGGAATCTCCATACCATCTTCCATAGTGGCTGCATCAATTTACATTCCCACCAACAGTGCAAGCAAAATACATATTTGATATAGGATTGTTAATCTAAATATAAAAGAACTCTTAAAACAAAAAGAAACTATAAGAAAACAAACAGGGAATGGGCAAAAAATCTGGACATCTTACCAAAGAAGATCTGTGGATGGCAAATAAGCAAATGAAAAAAGATATTCAATATCATATATCATTAAGAAGCTAAGTTAAAGCAATAATGAGAGACCACTACACGCCTTTAGAAAGGCAAATTTCTAAAATGCTTACAAAATCAAAGGCTGGTAAGTGTGTGGAACAACAGGAAATCTCATTCATTGCTGGCTAAGATGCAAAGTGGTGTAGCCACTTGGAAGGCAGTTTCTGGCGGTTTCTTACAAAACATATTCGTACAATATGATCCAGCAATCATGCTCCTCAATATTTACCCAAGTGAGTTGAAACTTATGTTCCCACAGAACACATGGAGGAAACGTAATTGCATATTGCTAAATGAAAGAAGCCAATCTGAAAATTCTATACAGTATGCTGTATGATTCCTGCTATATGACATTCTGGAAAAGGCAAAACTACAGAGACAGTTAAAATATCAGTGATTGCCAAGGGTTAGAGGGGAAACAAGGATGAATAGGAACAACAGAGAGGATTTTTAGGGGAGTGAAACTGTCATGTAAGAGACGGTAATGGTGAATGTGTCATTATATATTTGTTAAACTCAAAGAATGTATAACACCTAAAAGTGACCTCTAGTGTAAACTGTGGACTTTGGTTAACGATGTGTCCATGTCCATTCATCTTTTGTAACAAATGTACCACTCTTATGGGGGATGCTGATAATGAGAGAGGCTATGTGTGTATGAGGGCAGGGGCTATATGAGAAATCTCTGTACCTTCCACTCAATTTTGCCGTGAACCTTAAAAAAAAGGTCTGTTTAAAAAATAAGAAAATCTGTGTCTAAGTAGTAAGAAAATGACTGTGCTCATTTTTGTGGCTGCTAACATATATTGAGTGCTACTGTGTGCCAGGCATTGTGCTAAACACTTTACATGTATTACTTCACTGAATTCTCACATTAAATCTTGTGTTTTTCCACCTTTGCAAAATTTCTTCAATAAATATATTACTTCTATAATGAGAAAACTTTATTTGTAAACATATATGTACTTAATAGTTCCTATTAAGGGGAAGGTCTTAAGATTGGTGAAGATCCTAGGAAATTTAGTTCAAAGGATTGAGGATATTTTACTTGGAAATGGGAACTTTGGTGAGTGATGATGGCTATCTTCACGTATTCTGAAAACAGTCAGTTGGAAAAGGAACCCTGTCTTCACAGAGTACTCTGTCTTCATAGCTTCAAAAAGCGAACTGAAACTGCTGAGCGAAAAATCCCACAAAAGCAATCTAGGGCTTAGCATAGGGACGCTTTTCCAGAAAATTCTGTCCAAAAAAGTAATTCATCTAATCGGTGATCATATATGGATTTATGCATCTAGTAAGTTTGGAGGAGTAGGAGCCTGAGGTCATTTTCAACTCTGAAATTCGGTCTTTATTTATATTTAATGCAGATTAATCAGAGAGAAGAGCCAAGGTCTACTTTTTTTTTTTTTTTTTGTTGTTAAGAGCATGCCATTCTGTGTGAACCATGGATAAAACAGTGTGGTGTCTGGGCAAGCAAAGAGTAATTGTGAAACTTTCAAACTGCTTCAATACAATTTTAATATTGTTACCAGGAAAGAAGGAGCATTAATGGCACAGGGGAAAAGGCCTGTTTATGTAGCATTTAGAAAGATGACAGAATACAAGACTGATTTGCATCTCTATTCTTTCCCTCCTTCAGGTCCAGTCTGCCCGCAACACCCCCACCTCCTTCTTCCTTCAGTTTTTCCCATCTTCCTTATTATCATCTTTTACATTTTTGGCATTCTCTTGCTATGAGACTCAACTTACCCTTATAGGTAGCACTGGTAAGCCACAGCTCTGAACTGCTTTATTTTGTAAAGCAGAGACTTCTACGGGGTTAAGTTTGTTGAGCAACAGATCTACCTAAGATTCTGTTTCACTGGGATACCAGCCTCCCACTCCTGAATCACAGGCTCTCACACAATAGGAGTCATTGAAGCCCTCTGTTCCCAGGTCTGGTGGCTGGGAAACCTGGCAGAGCCGCGGCCCGCGCAGGGCACCTTCAGCTCCGAGGGCGGCACCCGGCCGGGGAGCCAGCCTGAGCCGGCGCCCACCCAGCGCGGCGCTCCAGGACCTTCTAGGGGCTTCTCGACTTTTCCTCAGTTACCGGAGTAGGGGGGTGCTCCATCAGCTCCAGTATTCCTCAGCACTGCTTCTCTGTCAGTTTCTTTACCCTTACCTTCAGCATCAGCCCCCTGCCCACTCCGACTCCCAAGAGGCCCCCAGCCCGGCCGTGACCCCGAGGAGCCTCTCCTCGCTGGGACTCCCGAGGACTGGGTCCTGCGCTGGGTCCCCAGAGAGGCTTCCTCCTTCGCCCCCCTCCTGGGCACCCAGGCGAAGGGCAGCGGGGGAGCCCGGGAAGGGGAGCGGGAAGAGGGGACCGGGAAGGGCGCGGGGCCAGGCGGGAGGAGAGGAGCAGCGGCCAGACGCGGGCTCTCGGTTTCCCGGGGTCTGATTGGAGGTTGGCCCGATGAGTCGGAGCTGGGGGCGCGCCCATCTCCGCTGGCTCCTGCGAGAGCCGCCCGCTCGGCCCCTCCCCGGAGCCGCTTTGTCCCGGGTGACGGCGGCGGAGGTTGCGGCGAGCAGCGGGCGGGAGGCAGAGACCCGCCGACCCGCGGAGCCGGAGCCGGAGCCCGGGAGGCGGGGCGCGCCGCGCACGGCCCCACGCCCAGGCCCGCGGGCAC
>SJXQ01006487.1:0-68776 GCA_006408695.1 Aepyceros melampus
CGACTTGATGGACGTGAATCTGAGTGAACTCTGGGCATTGGTGATGGACAGGGAGGCCTGGCGTGCTGCAATTCATGGGGTCACAAAGAGTCCGACGTGACTGAGCGACTGAACTGAACTGAACTGAGGCTTCACGTGCTTAATGAGCTACTTTGTGATCTTAATCTGAGGGAAATTTGGAGGACTAAATTGGACAAACCGTGCTTCCAAGGATCACCATCTGTTTCTGACAATGTCCAGGGGGTTTCACCAACATGGTACTCTTTCAAGACCTCTAAGAGGTAAAAGGCCAGGCTCAGATTCTCCATCTTGCTCCTGGTCCTAGCAAGTCAAACGATAGCAGTCATGACCCCTGCATTGTGCTCTATGTCCATCTCCTACCCCCAGGCCTTCCACAGCCTCAGATTCCTGCTGTGCATATCAAGATGAGGCAGACATGTCTAGAGTGTCTACCTCAACAGAGCTCTGGCACGAGTCAGTGTCTGGGTCCAGAAGGGAACCTCCTATAGGTGTATGCTCATCCATCAAGAGTGAAAAGTGAAATTCACTCATCCTGACCTACCAACGATAGTCTTAGCATCAGTGTCTGCTTTGAATCTACCAGGACCAGCTTTCTCGTGCCCTGTTTATGTCAGTTATCACAAGAACCGCCAGATGCCCAAGTCAGTTCCCAGACTCAGATCGAAGGGCCGATACATCCCTAATCCTGCCCCTTTTAGCACTCTTCTCCAATTCCTGAACCTACCATGCCCTCTAAAATTCATGGTTCATCAAAACTGCCTTTCAACCTTTTTTTTTCCTGGATGCCCTCATCAACTTCTTGCAACAACTGAAATGTGGATTGCCCCTGAAAGCAGTTTTGCCTGCAGTCTTCTCAAATGCTGTTTTTCCTCTCATACCCCTTGTTGCCACTGAGCCTAAAGGTTTGGGTAGCATCTCCTTGTTCTTCAGTGCTTCTTTCAGATCTATCTTCCTTCTCCCCCAAACCTCTAGCTTTGATACTCATGTCATCAGAATGAGACCATTTATTTGGATGTCAATAAGATATGAAAAGGAAATAAAAGGTACAGACATCAGAAAGGGAAGAAACAAAATTATTTTTGTCCACAGGTGACACAATAACCTATGCGGAAAACTCAAAAGAATCGACCAAAAAAGTGTGAGTTTAATTATAAACTCATGATTATAACAAGGTTGCAGGAGACAAGATTAACATACAAAAAATCATTTTCCTATACCAGTGATGAACAAGTGGAATTTGAAATTAAAGACACATTACCAGCAGAGTACAGAGAACTTTTAGGGTAGTGAAAATACTCTGTATCATAATGATGGGTATATATGTGTCACTTTACATTTATCCAGACTCAGGTTATGCACTACCAAGAGTGGATCCTCAGGTAAGCTATGGCCCTTGGGTGACTATATGTCTGTGTATTTTGCTTCATTAATTGTAACCAGGGCATGGTGCTAATGTGGGGAAAGTTACACATGTATGGGGATACAAGGCATATGGGAAATCTCTGTAGCGTCCTCTAGACTTTGCTGTGAATCTAAAGCTCCAATAAAGATATAGAAAACAGACATGGTTACCAGGGGAAAAGTGGAGTGGTAAATTGGGATTGACATTTGCACATAATAAGGACCTACTGTATAGTACAGGGAACTCTACTCAGTATTCTTTAATGATCTATATGGGGAAAGAATCTAAATAAAGAGTAGATATACTTATTAGTGTAACTGATTCACTGTTGTAGAGCAGAAACTAATACACTGTAAGTCAACTATGCTTCAATAAAAATTTAATAAAATTCCTGTAAAAACTGTCTCTAAATATTAAAAAATTAATTTTATTAGTACCCCCAAAATGAAATAGCTTAGATATATGTCTAGAAAAATGTGTATAAGATATGAAGAAAAATACAACATTCTGATGGAACTAAATTAATGTAGAGAGATTCCATGTTCACAGTTAGGAACACTCAATATTGTCAAAAGGGCAGTTGTTACCAACATTGACCTACCGATTCTGTTCGATCCCTCTCAAAATCCCAGTAAGTTATTTTGTGAATATCAACAAACTGATTTTTAACTATATATGGAGAAGCAAAAGACCCAGGCAACTCAATAGAAAATATAGACTCAATACAACTCCAAAGTTGGAAGACACACTATCCTACTTCAAGGTTTACTATAAAGCTACAGTAATAAAAAACTTGTGCTATTGAAATAATACATAATTAGATCAGTGGAACAGAACTACATAAATAGACCCTGATGAATACAGTCCACTGGTCTTCAGCAAAGATATTTTTTTTCAGCAACCCAATTACTGTCATTATATAGTGGAAGTGACAAATAGATTCAAGGGGTTCAGTTCAGTTCAGTCGCTCAGTCATGTCCGACTCTTTGCGACCCCATGACCCGCAGCACGCCAGGCCTTGCTGTCCATCACCAACTCCCGGAGTTTACCTAAACTCATGTCCATTGAGTTGGTGATGCCATCCAACCATCTCATCCTCTGTCGTCCCCTTCTCCTCCTGCCTTCAATCTTTCCCAGCATCAGGGTCTTTTCCAACGAGTCAGCTTTTTGTAGCAGGTGGCCGAAGTATTGGAGTTTCAGCTTCAACATCAGTTCTTCCAATGAACACCCAGGACTGATCTCCTTTGGATGGACTGGTTGGGTCTCCTTGCAGTCCAAGGGACTCTCAAGAGTCTTCTCCAACACCATAGTTCAAAAGCATCAATTCTTTGGTGTTCAGCTTTCTTCACAGTGCAATTCTCACATCCATACGTGACCACTGGAAAAACCATAGCCTTGACTAGACAGACCTTAGTTGGCAAAGTAACGTCTCTGTTTTTCATTATCCTGTCTAGGTTGGTCACAACTTCCCTTCCAAGGAGCAAGCATCTTTTAATTTCATGGCTGCAGTCACCATCTGCAATGATTTTGGAGCCCCCCAAAATAAAGTCAGCCACTGTTTCTCTATTTCCCATGAAGTGGTGGGACCAGATGCCATGATCTCAGTTTTCTGAATGTTGAGCTTTAAGCCAACTTTTTCACTCTCCTCTTTCACTTTCATCAAGAGGCTCTTTACTTCTTCACTTTCGCCATAAGCGTAGTGTCATCTGCATATCTGAGGTATTGATATTTCCCCCAGCAGTCTTGATTCCAGCTTGTGCGTCTTCCAGCCCAGTGTTTCTCATGATGTACTATGCATATAAGTGAAATAAATAGGGTGACAATATACAGCCTTGATGTACTCCTTTTCCTATTTGCAACCAGTCTGTTGTTCCATGTCCAGTTCTAGCTGTGGCTTCTTGACCTGCATACAGGTTTCTCAAGGGGCAGGTCAGGTGGTCTGGTATTCCCATCACTTTCAGAATTTTCCAGTTTATTGTGATCCACACAGTCAAAGGCTTTGGCATAGTCAATAAAGCAGAAATAGATGTTTTTCTGGAACTCTCTTGCTTTTTTGATGATCCAGCAGATGTTGGCAATTTGATTTCTGGTTCGTTTGCCTTTTCTAAAACCAGCTTGAACATCTGGAATTTCATGGTTCACATATTGCTTAAGACTGGCTTGGAGAATTTTGAGCATTACTTTACTAGCGTGTGCTGTTGGTGCTGCTGCTAAGTCGCTTCAGTTGTGTCCAACTCTGCAACCCCATATATGGCAGCCTTCAAGGCTTCCCCATCCCTAGGATTCTCCAGGCAAGAACACGAAGTGGTTTGCCATTTCCTTCTCCAATGCATGAAAATGAAAAGTGAAAGAGAAAGACGCTCAGTCGTGTCTGACTCTTAGCAACCCCATGGACTGCAGCCTATGAGGCGCCTCCATCCATGGGATTTTCCAGGCAAGAGTACTGGAGTCGGTTGTCATTGCCTTCTCTGACTAGCATGTGAGATGAGTGCAATTATGCGGTAGTTTGAGCATTCTCTGGCATTGCCATTCTTTGGGATTGGAATGAAAACTGACCTTTTCCAGTCCTGTGGCCACTGCTGTTTTCCATTTGCTGGCATATTGAGTGCAGCACTTTCACAGCAGCATCTCCCAGGATTTGAAATAGCTCAACTGGAATTCCATCACCTCCACTAGCTCTGTTCTTAGTGATTCTTCCTAAGGCCCACTGACTTCTCATTCCAGGATGTCTGGCTCTAGGTGAGTGATCACACCATTGTGATCATTCAAGCAGTTAGATATGATAGATTGAGTGCCTGAAAAACTATGGACAGAGGTTTGTAATATTTACAGGAAGCAGTGGTCAGAACCATTCCCAAGAAAAAGAAGTGCAAGAAGCAAAATGCTTGTCTGAGGAGGCCTTATAAATAGCTGAGAAAAGTGAAAGGCAAAGGAGAAAAGCAAAGATAAACCCATCTGAATGCAGAATTCCAAAGAATAGCAAATCAAAGAGTGATAAAAAATTCTTCCTAAAGTGAACAATGCAAAGAAATAGAGGAAAACAACAGAATGTGAAAGACTAGAGATCTCTTTAAGAAAATTAGAGATACAAAGGGAACATGTCATACAAACATGGGCTGAATAAAGGACAGAAATGATATGGACCTCACAGAAGAGATTAAGAAGAGGTTGTAAGAAAACACAGATGACTATACAAAAAAGATCTTAAGGACACAGACAAACACAACGGTGTGATCATTTACCTAGAGCCAGACATCCTGGAAAGTGTGAAGTCAAGTGGGCCTTAGCATCACTATGAACAAAAGCTAGTGGAAGTGATAGAATTCCAGCTGAGCTATTTCAAATCCTAAAAGATGATGCTGTTAAAGTGCTGCACTCAGTATCCCAGCAAATTTGGAAAACTCAGCAGTGGCCACAGGACTGTAAAATGTCAGTTTTCATTTCAATCCCAAAGGGCAATGCCAAAGTATTTTCAAACTACTGCAAAATTGCACTCACTTCACATGCTGGCAAAGTAATGCTTAAAATTCTCCAAGCTAGGCTTCAACAGTACATGAATCCAGAACCTCCAGATATACAAGATGGATTTAGAAAAGGCAGAGGAATCAGAGATCAAATTGCCGACATCCTTCAGATTACAGAAAAAGCAAGATAATTCCAGAAAAACATGTACTTCTGCTTCATTGACGACGATAAAGCCTTTGACTGTGGATCACAACAAACTGTGGAAATTCTTAAAGAGATGAGAATACCAGACCACCTTACCTGCCTCTTGAGAAACCTGTATGCACATCAAGAATCCAATAGTTAGAACCGGACATGGAACAATGGATCAGTTACACATTGCAAAATGAGTATGTCAAAGCTATATACTGTCACCCTGCTTATTTAACTTATATGCAGAGTACATCATGAGAAATGTTGGGCTGGAGGAACCACAAGCTGGAATCAAGATTGCCGGGAGAAATATCAATAACCTCAGATATGCACATGACACCACCCTTATGGCAGAAAGTGAAGGAACTAAAGAGCCTCTTGATGAAGGTGAAAGAAGGGAGTGAAAAAGCTGATTTAAATCTGAACATTCAAAAAATGAAGATCATGGCACCTGGTCCCATCACTTCATGACAAATGGATAGCAAAACAATGCAAACAGTGACAGCTTTTATTTTCTTGGGCTCCAAAATCATTGTGGATTGTGATTGCAGCCATGAAATTAAAAGACGTTTGCCCCTTGGAAGCAAAGCTATGACCAACTCAGACAAAGTATTAAAAAAACAGTGACATTACTTTGCCAACAGAGGTCCACCTAGTCAAAGCTATGGTTTTTCCAGTAGTCATGTATGAATCTGAGAGTTGGACCATAAAGAAGTCTGAGCAGCAAAGAACTGACACTTTCAAATTATGGGTTTGGAGAAGACTCTTGAGAGTCCCTTGAACTGCAAGGAGAGTAAAGCAGTCAATTCTAAAGGAAGTCAACCCTGAATATTCATTGGAAGCTGATGCTGAAGCTCCCGTACTTTGACAACTTGATGAGAAGAGCCTACTCCTTGGAAAAGACCCTGATGCTGGGAAAGACTGAAGGCAGGAGGAGAAGTGGGGAGAGGACAAGGAGGTCGGATGGCTCCCTGATTCAGTGGACGTGAGTGTGAGTGAGCTCTGGGAGACGGTGAGAGGCAGGGAGGCCTGGCGCCCTGCAGTCCGTGGGGTCACACAGTCAGCCACGACTGAGCGATCGAACTCAGTTACTGCCTGCTGATTTGGAAGAGAGAGAAAATGGTCTCATAGCTTATAAAGCTTTAAAAACCAACCTGCTAGTAGGAAATGCAATATACAAAGTTACATTCAGTAACTGTTCCTTGTTTAAAGATCTGATATCAGAGACAGAAGAAAAGGAGGTAACAGATAGTGAGGATATGAGTACCACGGTCTTTGGAGGCAGACATGGTTAACATTTGTTCCACAGAGTAGCTGCTGCTAAGTCACTTCAGTCGTGTCCGACTCTGTGCGACCCCATAGATGGCAGCCCACCAGGCTCCCCTGTCCCTGGGATTCTCCAGGCAAGAACACTGGAGTGGGCTATTTCCTTCTCCAATGCATGAAAGTGGAAAGTGAGAGTGAAGTCGTTCAGTCGTGTCCGACTCTTAGCGACCCCATGGACTGCAGCCTACCAGGCTCCTCCGCCCATGGGATTTTCCAGGCAAGAGTACTGGAGTGGGCTGCCATTGCCTTCTCCTACATGACCTGAATCTGAGTTGCATGTGTGTGCTCTCATTCAGTTGTGTCTGACTCTGAGGCTCCACGGACTGTAGCCCACCAGGCTCCTCGGTTCACAGTTTTCCAGGCAAGAATACTAGATTGGTTTGCCATTTCCTTCTCCTGGGGATCTTCCCAACCCTGGGATCAAACCTGCCTCTTTTGTTTCCTGCACTGGCAGGCAGATTCTTTACCACTGTGCCACCTGTATGTATAAGATGGAATGGAAGTATCACCTTCTTCAGCGTGGTTATTAAGAACTTTACAGTATGTGTGTGTGTGTGTGTGTGTGTGTGTTATTAAGAACTTTACAAGATGTGTGTGTGTGTGTGTGTGTGTCCCCACAGTGTAGGTATTCAGTAGTAAAGGATAATATGGCTATTAAGAAAAACCAGAGTCCAAGAAATTCTCCTGGGTTTCGAGTCAAACAGACCTAAATTGGATTGCTGTTTCTGCCACTGCCATCTATGGTCTTACTATGGTTGCAAGAAAAGGGGGTTACTGTATCTCTTTCTACTCAGGGCTATATAATAGCCCAAGCAGAGAACATGAGCCAGTTTAAGTCAGTCACAAACAGGCCAAATTCTTGACTCAAAATATATCTGCTTGGAATGTGCAGAAGGCTTTGTGGTCAAGTAAACCTGCAATCTGGTCACTGTCCAGCCATACGATTTGGGGAAAATTACACAATCTCCTTTTGGTTTCTCATTCTTCAAACAACTTTTGCCAAAGTCAGCATGTTTCAAAGCCTTTAAGTAGAGAAAGTATTTTTGTTAAAGACTAATTTTTTTAGATATTTGCAATGAAAAGAGTTGTTCTCAAGGGTACCATTTCACATTTCATAATGGAAAGAAATACATAAAACTATTTAAAACATTTCATAACAGATACTCAATACCTTTATTGTGGAGGAAAAGATACAAAAATATAACATTCCCCAAAGCACAACTCTTAAAATGCTGGTTTTATTACAGGACTCAAAACTTTAATGGTATTCCCATAATACAGTCAGAAAGTAGAATAAGCCCTAAAGAAAAAAGCAAAAATGCCAAGATCTTCTCCAACCACAATTATTTTTAATACATGAAACAGAATTTCCTTAGAAATTAAGTAGTTTTTATAATAATGACATTTATCATTGATGTCATCTGTTTAATATATGACTATAGTCAGAAGAAAAGTTGGCCCTGTTATTTTTTCAGAAATTGAAAAATGTACCATCATTAAGATAAGGAAGACAAAGATTTGTATCCGTGTTTTGGGGATGTGTAAGGTGAGACTGAAGTCTCAGTTGGAGAATTTATGGATATTGCTGGAGGAACTGGAGATGCTCTCTAGTAAGCGGGTAATCCCTCTTCCCCGAACACTGCTGTTTTGGCCAGGGATTTTCACCCCAGATGGGTAGTCACCTAGGATATTAAAAATACAAGAAAAGAAATGTAGCAATTTCACAGTTTTATTATAAACAGCTTCCTCGATTGATTCATCCTACGGCACACCTTTCACTAAACCATGATTAAACAGATCATCAAAAGGGGAGAAATTCTTAGAGTAAATGCCAAAAGGCTGAACATTCTTTTTAAGTCCTGGAAACCTTAGCTGAAGCTCTTCAGGGACCATTCGAAAATTCATGTCACTAACTTTTTAAAACTTTCCCATTTCCCCAAAGACACCCTCACATCAAAACTATAAAACAACAGCTGCTATCAGAGTAACACGCTTTATTTTAAATGCCCTGAACAAAATTCTGAAGAGTAAGTTAAATTTTATCAAAGTGATAAAAAGCCACACATATCCAAATGAAATGCTTTTGACAAGTAAAATCCCCAATTCAAGATTCTTATGTCCTAAAGCCAATCTGGAACATCTGTTAAATACCATACCCTGGGATCTTAGAAAGACCCTAACTTCAAGGTGCCTTATTAAACATAAGATGCTTACCAGTGGGTGTGTTTGATCTCTGTTCTTGGTTAGAAGAGCTGAAATGAGACAATCCTGGACTCTCAACCCTTAGCTTCTATAAGTAAAAATCAAGCAACAAACAAACAAACAAAAAACAGTGGAAAACGTTTATTTCTTATTATTGGATCATCTGCTTCAAATTACTCCTTAAATACAAACTAACACCCACTTTCTAATGTCTGATCAACTTCTGAGGAGTACTGTTGTAAAAAGGAAAGCAGACGGAAGTCTTCGAGGGGGAAATTACAGCATAAAAAAGGGCTCTTATTTTTAAATATGAGATCATACAATGTTTCATAGTAAGAATGACTCAGAACAGAAAGAAACCTTAGTGATGAAGGAAACAGTATAAAATCATTAGAGCCATGTCCGTAGGGAGGTAAGAGAATGAGATATATAGAAATAAAAGGATTGGCCTTAGATAGAAACAGAGACAATTCATGCATTCAAGCAGAGTGTACGGTGAATGTAATGGTAGGAATACACGGAAAACCCCTTGATTGCTTCCATTTTCTCAGAGAAGGAGGGGATAAGAGCGACAGCTAGAACAAGGATGAAGGAAGAGGTGATGGAAGTTTGAAGTGAGAAAAGATGCGAAAGACTGTCTAAGAGAGAGGAAGATTAATCAAACCAGAGAAATGGACAACTGCCACACACTGCTAAGGGCGCACCTGAAGTTGGTGCTGATAGATATTAAATAATACCAGTCAGTATGGTAGTTTCTTTTCAAATGTATAAGAACAGAGTAGGTAAAAAGCTGATTTAATCTGGGTTGGTGTTAATTAACCAAGTATGATGAAGAATGAAAGGCCAGTGCAGTTGACAGTGCAAGTGAGTGGAAGCGGCAGCGAGGAATCTGAACAGGGAAGGAAGGGGGTGAAGGACGAGGCCAGGAGAGAGAGGGGTGCAAGGTGCAGCACTGTCCACGTGTGAGTGGCACCCCCAGAGCTGTGCAGTGCAGTGACCCTGCGAAGCAGGGCTTCCCAAGGGTGGGGACACAGAAGGTCTCAGTCAAGGTGAAGAGCTGTTGGCACTGAGGTACCAGAGAAAGACAGTGGTAGTTGGAGAGTAGGATGCTTGAAATTGAGATTGTGGGAAGATGCCACTGGGACCCAGACTATGACCATGGAAGTGGATATTTGATGGATGGCAGGAGATGGCACCACTGGAGAAGGGAAAGTCAAGGGAAATATCAGGCTGTTAGAAAGATCTATGGGGAAACTGAAATCAAGAATTCTGACAGCAATACTGTTTTATCTTCTGACTCAGTGTTGCTCTAAGAATGGAGATGTCCAACTCAGAGGCCTATGGACTCCAAAAAGGGGCTATCAGCCCGAAAGGCATGAGATTCAAAGCCTAGGGGTTTTAGGGAGAAGTTAGGAAGTCTGGAGGCCACAAAGTTAAATAAGGACAACTACCTCCAATCTAGGCCCACAATAAATGAGGGGCAAAAAACATTGCCATTTTAAAGAGCTAACAGGGAAGCAGTGTCTTTAGAGGACAGTCACATTTTAGTTACAATCAAGGAGGAAAACAGGCCTTCCCCAGAGGAGGCTGACGACACAAGATTTTGTTGATAACTGAGGTTGAGAAGACACACCGTTTTCCAGGACTTGGGGAGGGTGAATACAGAATCGGCCTAGTAAGATGAGTCTGGGAAATGAGCGAGGCTTTAGGTGTCCTAAGCTCGCATAGTGACTGACGCTAATGATGGAAGCGGGGACAGTGAGACTAGACCTGGTAGTCTCAGCACAGACGGCGGTGACGGGGCTAAGGCAGGGCTTTTCATCCTGGATACTACTGACATTTTTAGGCTAAGTAATATTTTGTTTAGAAGGCTGTCCTGTCCCTGTGGCTCAGCTGGCAAAGAATCTGCCTGCAATGCAGGAGATCTGGGTTTGAGGCCTGGATTGGGAAGATCCCCTAGAGAAGGGAAAGGCTACCCACTCCAGTATTTTGGCCCGGAGCATTTCACGGGCTATAGTCCATGGAGTCGCAAAGAGTCGGGCACGCCTAAGCGACTTTCACTTTCTTTCACTGTACATTATCAGGTGTCAGCAGGCTTGCTGGTGTCTACTCACTAGATGCCAGCAGCACCCCACTCCCAGCTGCAGCAACCAAATATGTCTCTTAAGTGCTGCCAAGTGTCTCCTGAACGGCACAAAAACGGGCCCTAGTGAAGAATCACTGCGCTAAGGGTTAGCAATACAGACAGAGAACAGTCTTGTCCAGATTTTAAAATTATCACACGACTAAGACAGATTTTGGCGGGGGGCAGTTTACATTTCTGAGTTTTAACAAAGAGATTTGTGAAACCACCACTGCAATTAGGAGACAGAGCCATCCTGTCACCTCAAAAACCTTCCTTACACTATCCCTTTACAGACACACCCTCCATCACCCCCTGGGAGCCACTGACATGTCCATCATTATCATTCGTATTTTCAAGAATGTCACATAAATGGAATTATACAGTATATAACCTTTCGAGACTGCTGCTTTTGCTAAGCATAAGTAGTGCCTTTGAGACTGATACTAATAGTTATTTGTATCAATCATTCATTCCATTTTGGGGTTCCCCTTTCACTATTTTACTATTTTAAAATAATAATACTTGTTTATTATCTACTATATTCTAAGGCAGATTCTTAGTACTTTTGTATACTGCTACATTCAACCTTACAACTACTAGCTCTTATTATTATTATTGTTCTACAGATAAGAAATCAGCACAGAAAATTCAAATAACTCACAGTCACACAGCCTATATGTAGCAGAAAAATCATGTCTGAAGTGAAATTCAGGAATTCTAACTAGAGACCCCATACTCTTAACTGCTATGCTCTCAGTAGTATAGCGAGGCCTACGAGTAAGTAAATAGAAAGGAGGGAAAAGAGGTGGTAGGGAAATTATATTAGCCTCTAATCAAATCCTGAATCAGGTCTTGTATTTAAAATATCTATTTCAAAAATGTGTATCATGTAATTTTTTGAATAAATGTTTGAATGTGTTTTGTATAAAGACTAATGCCAAATGTCCCCCAGAAGGAAAAAATATACCAGGAAAGAAAAGGATCTTATGCAAAATCCAATTGGATTAAAAACTGACATTCCATGAAGGATTAAAAAAACGTTTAAGAGAAGAGAGAATCAAAAAAGGAAAGCTTGTTATCCGTTACGGACCAGGACCACACTGCGCAGGACATAAGAAACCAGCAGCAACCAGAGTCAGCTCCCTACCTGGTAACGTCCTGCGTCCAGCACCACCATTTTAGGGGTCACACTGCTGCTGGCCTCGTAATCTTGGAGCGGTACATGAGCCTCTGTGAGCTGGATTCCAAAGAGAGTGGCTAGAGAATTACTGATGCAGTACCTTTAAAAAGGAGTTCAAAACATTCATTATCAGAATCTTATCTAATTCATTTAAAAAGCAGTCACATTTTATAATTTCTAACAAAGTATGTGAGAGAGATTGTAAATCTGGGAAAAAAGAAATTTAGAGATTTGAATAAAAATGGGAATTGGTAGCAGCTCACATAAAACTGGACATCAGTGGTAAGCAATACTTTGATTAGCAAATATAATATCAGCCTCATTATGAGAGGACAGGAATGAGGGTAAAGATTACCAGAATAGGACTACTAGAAGGAAAAATTCAGCTTAAGTGCTCTGAAGGGTCAAACTGCTCAGGTGGTAACTACAACCAACAAGTAGAGACAGTGATAATAAAAGTAACATGATTTTAAAAAGCGTTTGTTTTAAAAAGGAACTGTGGAAACAGGTGAAGAGTGATGCATCCTATGTGTCAAAGCAACAACAAGGAAAGTTGCGAAGAATTCAATGCAGATTAGAGTATTATGAAGACACTAACTTACGCAATTTTCTTGCAAACAGCTAAAGCACAGAAGAGAATATCATTTTCTTCATGCCACTTGCACCTGTACAAAAAAAAGACTATTTAATACCCTGATCTAATGAGTTTTCATGTGCCAAATTTCAAACTTACTTACTGTCAGTTTTTCTTAAATGATTTCAATTATTACTCAAATACTAAAATTTCTAATTTAACATACAAAAATAGATTAAAAAAAAAAACAAGTTTTTTTACATTACTTCCTCAGATGCAAATTCCTGATATATTGCAAACAACACACAACTATAAGAGACAAGTTTTACCTTGAAATAAAATGAGAGTTCAGGAGACATTTAGAGACTATGGTTAGCATGCATTCACAAAACAAGCATTTACTCAATATATACCACTTACCAGGCTTGTTCTAGGCATTAGGGATACAGCATTGAATGAAACACACTTAGGCACACAAAACTTACTTTCTAATGGGGAAGTCAGATGTTGGCATAACATATACTAAGTTAGATGATAAGTTCTAAGAAGGAAAAAAAACAAAAAGGTGATATGAAATGCTACAGAAGGGTGACATTTAGATAAGTTAGACAGGGAAGGTAAGACTGAAAAGAGAATGTGAGTGAAGACTTCAGGCAGTGATGCTAAAATGACCAACAACATACACACAAGAACCACTATAAACCTGCATATATCCTTCCCCTGAGTGCCAAAGTCTATTGAGACTCAGAACAGCACTACCTGCGTAATACTGGGTTGGCCAAAAAGTTTGTCTGGGGCTTTCTGAAAGACGAACAAACTGTTTGGCCAATCCAATAGGAGGCTGCCTGAACTTAGCATGAATCTCCATTTAAAAAATATACACATGGTAAACAATAAGTACTGTATGTCTATCTACTAACCACTAAAGATAAGGAAACAATCCCATTTACCATTACATCAAAAAGAATAAACAATACCTAAAAATAAACCTACCTAAGTAGGCAAAAGGACTGAAGTTCAAAAACTAGAAGATACTGATTAAAAAATCTAAAGATGACATCAACAAACAGAAAGATAAACCATGTTACTGGTCTGGAAAAATCAATATTGTCAAATACCACCTCAGTCTACTGATTCAACACAATCCCTGTCAAATCACATCAAGAACAAAAGACTTAAAATTTTATGGAAATAAAAAGACCCCAAATAGCCAAAGCAATCCTGAGAGAAAAACAGAGCTGGAGATATAAGGTTCCTTGACTTCCGACTATACTATAATGCTACAGTCATCATAATGGTATGAAAAGGCAAAAGATATGACCCTGAGAGATGAACTCCCCAGCTTGGTCGGTGCCCTATATGCTACTGGAGAAGAGTGGAGCAATAGCTCCAGAAGGAATGACGAGGCAGAGCCAAAGCAGAAACAATGCCCAGCAGTGGATGCATCTGGCGGTAAAAGTCAAGTCCGATGTTATAAAGAACAATAATGCATAGGAACCTGAAATGTTAGGTCCACGAGTCAAGATTAAATGAATGTGGTCAAATAGAAGATGGCAAAACTGAACACTGACATTTCAGAAAGCAGTAAACTAAAATGGAAGGGAACACGTGAATTTAATTCAGATGATCACTATATCTAAAACTGTGGGCAAGAATAAATAAAGGAATGGAGTAGCCCTCATAGTCAACAAAGGAGTCCAAAATGCAGTACTTGAGTGTCATCTCAAAAATGTTAGAATGATCTCAGCTCGCTTCCAAGGCAAACCATTCAATATCACAGTTCAGTTTAGTCGAGTCATTCAGTCGTATTGGACTCTTTGTGACCCCGTGAATCGCAGCACGCCAGGCCTCCCTGTCCATCACCACTCCTGGAGTTTACTCAAACTCACGTCCATCGAATCAGTGATGCCATCCAACCATCTCATCCTCTGTTGTCCCCTTCTCCTCCTGCCTTCAATCTTTCCCAGCATCAGGGTCTTTTCCAATGAGTCAACTCTTCGCATGAAGTGGCCAAAGTATTGGAGTTTCAGCTTCAGCAGCAGTTCTTCCAAAGAACACCCAGGACTGATCTCCTTTAGGATAGGTTGGTTGGATCTCCTTGCAGTCTAAAGGACTCTCAAGAGTCTTCTCCAACACCAAGTTCAAAAGTATCAGTTCTTCGGTGCTCAGCTTTCTTCACAGTCCAACTCTCACATCCGTACATGACCACTGGAAAAACCATAGCCTTGACTAGATGGACCTTTGTTGGCAAAGTAATGTCTCTGCTTTTCAATATGCTATCTAGGTTGGTCATAGCTTTCCTTCCAAGGAGTAAGTGTTTTTTAATTTCATGGCTGCAATCACCATCTGCAATGATTTTGGAGCCCCCCAAAATAAAGTCAACCACTGTTTCCACTGCTTCCCCATCAATTCCCCATGAAGTGATGGGACCAGATGCCATGATCTTCATTTTCTGAATACTGAGCTTGAAGTCAACTTTTTCACTCTCCTCTTGAGCTTTTTAGCTCCTCTTCACTTTCTGCCATAAGGGTGGTCTCATCTGCATATCTGAGATTATTGCTATTTCTCCCAGCAATCTTGATTCCAGCTTGTGCTTCTTCCAGCCCAGCGTTTCTCATGATGTACTCTGCATATAAATTAAATAAGCAGGGTGACAATATACAGCCTGGACGTACTCCTTTTCCTATTTGGAACCAGTCTGTTGTCCAAATCAATGACCCAATCACTGATGCTGAAGAAGCTGAAGCTAAACAGTTCTATGATGGCCTACAGAACCTACTGGAACACCAAAAAAGGTGTCCTTTCATCATAGGGACTGGAGTGCGAAAGAAGGAAGTCACAAGATACCTGGAATTACAGACAAGTTTGACCTTGGAGTGCAAAATGAGCAGGGCAAAGGCTAACAGGGTTTTGCCAAGAGAACACACTGGTCATAGAAAACACTCTTTTCCAGCAAAACAAGAGGCAATTCCACACACGGACATCACCAGATGGTCAATACTGACATCAGACTGATTGTATTCTTTGTAGCCAAAGATGGAGAAGCTCTATACAGTCAGCAAAAACAAGACCTGGAGCTGGCTATGGTTCAGATCATAAGCTCCTTACAGCAAAATTCAGGCTGAAGCTGACTAAAGTAGGGAAAACCAGTAAGATATTCAGGTATGACCTAAATCAAATCCCTTATGTTTATACAGTGGAGGTGATTAATAGACTCAAGGGACCAGATCTGGTAAAGAGTGCCTGAAGAACTATGGATGGAGGTTCATGACATTGTACAGGAGGGTGACCAAAACCATTCCCAAGAAAAAGAAATGCAAAAAGGCAAAATGGTTGTCTGAGGAGGCCTTACAAGTAGCTGAGAAAAGAAGTGAAAGGCAACAGAGAAAGGGAAAGATATACCCAACTGAATGCAGAGTTCCAGAGAATAGTAAGGAGATATAAGAAAGCCTTCTTAAGTGAGCAATGCAAAGAAATAGAGGAAAATAACAGAATGGGGAAGACTAGAGATCTCTTTAAGCAAAATGGAGACATTTCATGCAAAGGGGAACATTTCATGCAAAGATGGGTACAATAAAGGCCAAAAACAGCAAGGACCTAACAGAAGCAGAAGAGATTAAGAGGTGGCAAGACTACACAGAATATCTGTACAAAAAAGCTCTTAATGACCCAGATAACTGTGATGGTGTGATCACTCACCTAGAGGTAGACATCCTGGAATGTGAAGTTAAGTGGGCCTTAGAAAGCATTACAATGAACAAAGCTAGTGGAGGTGATGCATTTCCAGCTAGGGTGATTTCAAATCCTTAAAGATGATGTTCTGAAAGTGCTACACTCATTATGCCAGCAAATTTGGAAAACTCCGCAGTGGCCCGGGACTGGAAAATGTCAGTTTTCATTAGAAGGCAAGCCAAAGAATGTACAATTACTGTACAATTGTACTCATTTTACATGCCAGCTAGATTATGCTCAAAATCCTTCAAGCTAGACTTCAAGAGTATGTGAACTGAGAACTTCCAGATGTACAAGCTGGATCTGGAAAAGGCAGAGGAACCAGATTTCAAATTGCCAACATACTCTGGATCATAGAAAAAGCAAGGGAATTTTAAAAAAACACCTACTTCTGCTTCTCTGACTATGCTAAAGCCTTTGACTGTATATATCACAACAAACTGGAATATTCTTAATGAGATGGGAATCTCATTCCACATTACATGCCTGAGAAACCTGTACACACAACAAGAAGCAACAGGTAGAACTGAACATGGAACAACGGACTGGTTCCAAATTAAGAAAGGTCTATGCCAAGGCTGCGTATTGTCACCCTGCTGACTTAACTTACAAAGCAGATAGAGTACATCCTGCAAAATGCTCGGGTGGATGAATCACAACTTGGAATCAAGATTGCTGGAAGAAATATCAACAACCTCAGGTGTGCAGATGATACCACTTTAACAGCAGAAAGTGAAGAGGTACGGAAGAGCCTCTTGATGAAGGTGAAATGGCAGAGTGAAAAAGCTGGCTTAAAACTCAACATGCAAAACCAAAGATCATGGAATCTGGTCCTATCACTTCATGGCAAATAGATGGGAAAACAGTGGAAACAATGACAGACTTTATTTTCTTGGGCTCCAAATCACTGCAGATGTTGACTGCAGCCACAAAATTAAAAGATGCTTGCTCTCAGGAAGAACAGCTACAGCAAACCTAGACAGTGTATTAAAAAGCAGAGAAACCACTTTGCTGACAAAGGTCCATCTAGTCAAAGCTATGGTTTTTCCAGTAGTCATGTATGGATGTGAGAGTTGGACCATAAGGAAGGCTGAGTGCTGAAGAATCAATGCTTTTGAACTGTGGTACTGGAGAAGACCCTTGGAGAGTCCCTTGGACATCAAGGAGATCAAACCAGTCAATCCTAAAGGAAATCAACCTGAATATGCTAAAGCTCCAATACTTTGGGGACCTGATGAGAAGTCAACTCACTGGAAAGACCCTGATTCTGGGGAAGATTGAGGGCAAGAGGAGAAACAGAAACAGGATAAGATGGTTGGATGGCATCACTGACTTAATGGACATGAGTCTGAGCAAACTCTGGGAGGCAGTGAAGGACAGGGACACCTGGCGTGCTGCAGTCCATGGGAGTGCATAGAGCTGGACATGACTTAGTGACCAAACAATAACAGCAATAAATGGCACAAGTAGAGAGGTATAGATCACTGAACAGGACAGAAAGCCCAGAAATAAATCCACACACCTAGGATCAATTAATTTACAGCAGGAGGCAAAAAAGAACCCCATGAACAGTATACCTTGAGAACCCCATGAACAGTATGAAAAGGCAAGAAGACAGGACATGGAAAGATGAACTCCCCAGCTCAGCAGGTACCCAATATGCTACTGGAGATCAGTGGCGAAATAACTCCAGAAAGAATGAAGAGATGGAGCCAAAGCAAAAACAACACCCAGTTCTGGATGTGACTGCTGATGGAGTAAAGGTTTGAAGCTGTAAAGATCAATACTGCTTAGGAACCTGGAACGTTAGGTCCATGAATCAAGGCAAATTGGAAGTGGTCAAACAGGAGATGGCAAGAGTGAATGTCAACATTCTAGGAATCAGTGAACTAAAATGGACTGGAATGGGGGAATTTAACTCAGATGACCATTGTATCTACTACTGCGGGCAGGAATCCCTCAGAAGAAATGGAGTAGCCATCATGGTCAACAGAAGAGTCAGAAATGCAGTACTTGGATGCAATCTCAAAAACGACAGAATGATCTCTGTTCGTTTCCAAAGCAAACCATTCAATATCACAGCAATCCAAGTCTATGCCCCAACAAGTAACACTAAAGAAGCTGAAGTTGAACAGCTCTATGAAGACCTACAAGACTTTCTAGAACTAACACCCAAAAAAGATGTCCTTTTCATTATAGGGGACTGGAATGAAAACGAAGGAGTCAAGAAACACCTGGAATAACAGGCAAATTTTGCCTTGGAGTACCAAATGAAGTAGAGTAAAGAATAGCATAGAATTCTGCCAAGAAAGTGCACTGGTCATAGAAAACACCCTCTTCCAACAACACAAAAGACTCCACACATGGATATCACCAGATGGTCAACACTGAAATCAGACTGATTATATTCTTTGCAGCCAAAGATGGAGAATCTCTATACAGTCAGTAAAAACAAGACCAGGAGCTGACTGTGGCTCAGATCATGAACTCCTTATCATCAAATTCAGACTTAAATTGAAGAAAGTAGGGAAACCCACTAAACCATCTAATCCCTTACAATTATACAGTAGAAGTGACAAATAGATTTAAGGGATTAGATATGATAGACAGAGTGCCTGATGAAATATGGATGGAGGTGTGTAACACTGTACAGGAAGCAGTGATCAAGACCATCCCCAAGAAAAAGAAATGCAAAAAAGCAAAATGGCTGTCTGAGGAGGCCTTACAAATAGCTATGAAGAGAAGTGAAAGGCAAAGGAGAAGATGAAAGATACACCCATCTAAATGGAGAGTTCCAAAGAATAGCAAGGAGAGATAAGAAAGCTTTCCTCAGTGATCAATGCAAAGAAATAGAGGAAAACAACAGAATGGGAAAGACTAGAGATGTCTTCAAGAAAATTAGAGATACCAAGGGAGCATTTCATGCAAAGATGGGCTCAATAAAGGACAGAAATGGTATGGACCTAACAGAAGCAGAAGATATTAAGAAGAAGTGGCAAGAATACACAGAAGAACTATACAAAAAAGATCTTCATGACCCAGATATTCATGATGGTGTGATCACTCACCTAGAGCCAGACATCCTGGAATGTGAAGTCAAGTGGGCCTTAGAAAGCATCACTATGAACAAAGCTAGTGGAGGTGATGGAATTCCAGCTGAGCTATTTCAAATCCTAAAAGATGATGCTATGAGTGCTGCACTCAATCTACCAGCAAATTGGGAAAACTCAGCAGTGGCCACAGACTGGAAAAGGTCAGTTTTCATTCCAATCTCAAAGAAAGGCAATGCCAAAGAATGCTCAAACTACGGCACAACTGCACTCATCTCACAACGCTAGTAAAGTAATGCTCAAAATTCTCCAAGCCAGGCTTCAGCAATATGTGAACCGTGAACTCCCTGATGTTCAAGCTGGATTTAGAGAAGGCAGAGGAACCAGAGATCAAACTGCCAACAATTGCTGGATCATCGAAAAAGCAAGAGACTTCCAGAAAAACATCTATTTCTGCTTTACTGACTATGCCAAAGCCTTTGTGTGGATCACAATAAACTGTGGAAAATTCTTACAGAGATTGGAATACCAGACCACCTGACCTGCCTCCTCAGAAATGTGAGTGCAGGTCAAGAAACAACAGTTAGAACCGGACATGGAACAGATTGGTTCCAAATCGGGAAAGGAGTACGTCAAGGCTGTATACTATCACTCTGTATTTAACTTATATGCAGAGTACATCATGAGAAACACTGGGATGGAAGAAACACAAGCTGGAATCAAGATTACAGGGAGAAGAATCAGTAACCTTATATATGCAGATGACACCACCCTTATGGCACAGCGAAGAGGAGGAACTGAAGAGTCTCTTGATTAAAGTGAAAGAGGAGAGTGAAAAAGTTGGCTTAAAACTCAACATTCAGAAAACTAAGATCACGGCATCTGGTCCCATCACTTCATGGCAAACAGATGGGAAAAGAGGAGAAACAGTGTCAGACTTTATTTTTTGGGGGGACTCTAAAATCACTGTAGATGGTGACTGCAGCCATGAAATTAAAAGATGCTTGCTCCTTGGAAGAAAAATTAGGACCAACCTAGACAGCATATTAAAAAGCAGAGACATTATTTTGCCAGCAAAGATCCATCTAGTCAATGCTATGGTTTTTCCAGTAGTCATGTATGGTTGTGAGAGTTGGACTATAGAGAAAGTTGAGCACCGAAAAATTGATGCTTTCGAACTGTGATGTTAGAGAAGACTCCTGGGAGTCCCTTGGATGCAAGGAGATCCAACCAGTCCATCCTAAAGGAGATCAGTCCTGAATATTCATTGGAAGGACTGATGCTGAAACTGAAACTCCAATACTTTGGCCACCTGAGGTTGAAGAATTGACTCATTTGGAAAAGACCCTGATGCTGGGAAAGACTGAAGGGAGGAGGAGAAGGGGATGACAGAGGATGAGACGGTTGGATGGCATCATCGACTCAGTGTACAGGAGTTTGAGTAAACTCTGGGAGTTGGTGATAGACAGGGAGGCCTGGCGTGCTGCAGTCCATGGGGTTGCAAAGGGTCAGACACGACTGAGCAATTGAACTGAAGGAGGCAAAAATATAGAATGTAGAAAAGATAGTCTCTTCATTGAGAGGTGCTGGGTAAACTGGAATGTAAAGGAAATGAAATTAGAACATTCTTTAACATCATAGATAAAAATAAACTAAAATGGATTAACGACCTCACTGTAAGACCAACTATCATAAAACTTAGAGGAAAACACAGGTAGAACAACTCTGACATAAAAATCACAGCAATCTCTCTTCTGACCTACCTCATTAAGAAAATAAAAACAAAAATGAACAACTGGGACCTAATGAAACCTAAAAGCTTTCGCACAGCAAGTTCAGTTCAGTTCAGTCGCTCAGTCGTGTCCGACTCTGCGACCCCATGAATCGCAGCAAAGAAAGTCATAAACAAGACAAAAAGACAACACCCAGAATGTGAGAAAATATTTGCAAACAAAGCAACCAACAAGGGATTAATCTTTAAAATATCAAACAGCTCTTGCAAGTTCAGTATCAAAACCAAACAACCTAATAAAAAAAAATGGGCAGAAGACTAAACAGAAAGTTCTCCAAAGAAGACATAAAGATGGCCAACAAACACATTAAAAGATGCTCAATATCACCAACTACAGGAGAAATGCAAGCAAAACTATGAAGGTTTCACCTCACACTGGTCAGAATGGCCATCATCAAAAATTCTACAAACAATAAATGCTGGAGAGGGTGTGGAGAACGCTCTGAGAGGGAATGCTCATACACTGTTGGTGGGGAATGTAAGCTGGTATAACCACTCTGGAGAAGAGGATGGAGGTTCCTTAAAAACGCTAAAGACAGACCTACCATACGATCCTACAATCCCACTCCTAGGCATATTTCCAAAGAAAACGATATTTCAGAAAGATACATGTACCCCAATGTTCACTGCAGCACTATTTCCAACAGCCAAGACACAGAAGCAACCTAAATGTCCATTAACAGAAGAATGGGCAAAGAAGATGTGATATACATACAATGAAATATCACTCGGCCCTAAAGCATGAAATGATGCCATTCGCAGTGACACGGATAGCCTAGGCATTATCATGTCAAGTGAAGTGAGCCAGAGAAAGACAAATATTATATGACATTTGCCCATATCAGCATATGTGGAATCTAAAAAAAATATAAAAATGTACTTGTTTATAAAACAGAAACAGACACATGGAGCTAGCAAATAAACTTACAATTACCTAAGGGGAAAGGTGAGGGGTGGAGGGATACACTAGAAGGCTAGGATTAACACATACACACTATTACGTGCCAGAGAGAGCACCAAGGAGGACCTACTGTATAGCACAGGAAATTCTACTCAATACTCAGTAATAATCTATACGGGAAACAGAATCCGAAGAAGAACAGATACACGTATCTATAATTGTATCACCATGTTGTACACCTGAAACTAACTCAACATTTTAAGTAAACTATACTCCAGTAAGAAACAAACAAAAGAAAACTAAATCTAGTTTTCACATGTCCATGTAGAATCAAGAAATTTTAAGTTTCCAGTTAGTTTTGCCCCTTGTTCAGATCTTAATTCCCAAGAGCACCTACTTAATATACACATTTTCCACTGGAGATCATATTTTAAGTGAAAGCAATTAAAAATAGTATAATGTATCCCAATATTAAAACAAACTACAACAACAAAAACCCCAGAAAAATCTGACTCCAGGGAAAAATGTCTCCAAATCTCATCATACTGTTAAAAAGGACATTATTTGATCTGGTTTATTTATACTTACTGATCTTCTTCCAAATTATCCCAAAAGATAAATGTCTTTTCTAGTAAAGGACGATTCATTCTAAAAACTGTCAATAATCAGAACTTTGTATACTGTTATGCTAATATGCATTATGCAACCTCAAATCTAGCTTCAACTTTAACACATTTCCAATGTGCTTCCTTTATGAAGTTCCTCTCTAAAGTAATAACATAAGATCATAAGTGAATACGTCTGTTAAGTCTGCAACTCACTCCCAAAGTTTCAAAACTATCTTATCCATTAAAATTATGTGCAGCATAGAGGACTTTTACATTCTTCCTTTGATATCTCAAGGTCTCAATGATCTCTGTTCCTCTTATTTCAGGGCTAAGTTTCCTCCTTTTCAAGGATAGGCCTGCCTTTCCCTTTTCTCAGGAACCACCGTCATCTGACTGATGCCCTCCACTCTAGTCAAACTTACTGTTTTTTCTCAATCAGACTCTGTATGTTTTCAACCCTGAATCACTGTTTAGCCATGTTATTCTTTTGGAAAGGTCCTTCCTTTAGCCCAAATTTCTGCTCACAGAAATTCTATCCATCTTTCCAGAAGAAGCAAATAAAACATTTATTCTATAAAGTATTTCATATATTAAATACATGAAGCAATTCCTCCCTCATGTGATCTATCATAGTCTTCTGAAAGTATTTAAGGATTTTCAGAAATCATCATATATAACTCATGCATAACTTGCTTTACTGCTCTTGTCAGGCAGGAGACTCTGAGGGCAAGGGCAATCCTGTTACTTTTTCCCTTGGTTTCCCACAGAACCTAGTCTCATGCCTTACATACAAAAGCTGTATTTGTTAAATATCAAAACCTCAAGTTGGACTAAGGAAAAGCTTCTAAAGTGATGTCAAAATAGAAAACTGCACGTCTTAAAACTATGAATGCTTCTGGTTCAAGATGCCTAAATTTATCTCCTTTTGCCCTTAGTGAAAGAGAAGTCGCTTAGTCGTGTCTGACTCTTTGCGACCTGTGACTGTAGCCCACCAAGCTCCTCCATCCATGGGATTCTCCAGGCAAGAATACTGGAGGGGGTTGCCATTTCCTTCTCCAGGGGATCTTCCCAGCCCAGAGATCAAACTCAGGTTTCCACATTGCAGACAGATGCTTTAACCTCTGCACCACCAGGGAAGCCCTTAAATACAAGAATACAGTCTCTCAGAAAACCTCCTATACAGACACAGAACTTCAGATCCAAGTACTAACATCAAAGATTTCAAGGGAGGAAAGGAAGCCAGGTTGAAGGGGGAGGCGGCGGGAGAAGGAGGGGAAAAGGGGTGGCCTTACAGACATCTCCTGCCACCTACAGATACCCAGGCATTATGGGACTTTTCCCTGGGCTCCAGAGAAGGGAAGACTGGAACTGGGCCCTACCAGAAATCAGACCAGAACCAGGATTTGTGTTTCTGCCAAGAGGAGGTGATCAGTCTCCAATCCTCAGCTCAGGCTGAGTGCCCTTCGACCAGATTCCTGCGTCCAGGACTGGGGGACTAGAAAAACAAGGAAGGATAGGAAGCGTTAAGGAGAGGAAAGAGAGAGGGAAGGGGAGAGAGGTCAATAAAGTCTCTTGTTCCTTACTGGTGGGGGTACTCTGGCCAGCTGTCTAACTGGCCAGTTGTCAGGAGGAGACCAGGGACAAAACGGTCCCAGCTGTGGCCGCTGGGTCTGGTCCACTGGCAGGCAAGCTGGCCCCTGAGTGCCCCGAGTGGTCAGGATGTCAGCCTCTTGCCCTTAAGACCCTATCAAAATGAAAGTCAAACAGTCATAGTAGTAGATGCCCACAATAAAGGAGAAAACAGGAAGAGGCCTCCAAGGAAGAGAGCGTAACAAATCTGTGGGAATCAGAAAGTAAATGAAGGAGTGATGCCTGATGGACCTAGACAAACGAAGTCCCAGCCTTCAGTACTGGATAGGCAGCACAGACGCTAATCTACCTATGGACCTCTGGAGACGCTCTGGACTCATGGACATGTCCCTGGCCAGAGAGCAGCGGCAAGTATGAGACTGGCCTTCTTCTGCACAGAGAACAGTTAACTTCCTTGACTCCATGCACAGAAGTGACCTGTTCTTGGAGAACTAGGCAGCAGGCGTGGGTGCTGAAACCAGGGCAAAACCCTCAGGATCTGGCAGCTATGATTCTACCTCCAGCTTTACAACCAGCTCCTGTGTCTGCTTTCCCTTAGCAAAGCTTGGTCAGTTGACAGTCCCCACTGGACAACACAGAGCACGTATTCATCTTTACAGCCTCATTCTAAAATGGGAACAGAGCCAAGGACAATCAGACATTCGAGGAGAGCCTGAAACACAAGAAAGGTCCCCACAGGAAGACCACAGGGAGACGGAGGAGGAGAGGGGAGCCCGGAGTGCTGCAGTTCATGGGTTCCCAGGGTCAGACACGACTGAGTGACTCAACAACAACAGGAGGATCACAACTCCCAACCCAAAAGGATGAGACAATCCAGGGAACCAAAGCAAGCTACCATTTCTGCCCCACCAACAAGGACCCCAATGAGACTTGTGAAATTACTGCCTCTATAATCCTAGGTTTTCTCTTCATCTCTTCAACCCTCATCAACACTGATGATCGGCTATGATGATTTACTTAGATAGCAACTGTGGGCTGAAAGGTTCTAGAAGATCAAAAAGTCAATCTCTCCCCAGTTTGAAAATGTCAGTTTGTGAGGGGTCTGTGCTGGGCCCTCTTCTCTCTGCTTCCTCTGCCTAGATGATCTCAACTATACCCTGTAAGATCCATTTAGGCAGAGGATTTGGCTTTCTTCATTGCATTTTCAGTATCCAGAACAGTGCCTGAAATATAGTGAAACGAATGCTGACATTATCCAAACTTTTCCACTGAGTTCTAGGCCAGAACGACCAGCTGCTTACATACTATTTCTAGAGCTTGCCTCACCAGGGCCTCAGCATATTCTAAACGTGCTCCTCTTTCGCTTCTTCCTCGACTCTGAGGTCTACACTAGAAACCTGTGCACCATCTTTAGGTCTTCCTCGTTTCATCCTCCTTCCTATACCCAGCCCATCAGCAAGGTCCACTGATTTCGACCAATCTGACAGCTACTCACTCAGCTCTAACTTTACTGTCATCATCCTTGTTCAAGCCATTTCTTACACGGACCAGAGAAATGACTAATAATTACAGGCTCATACCTTCTTTCTTGACCTCTCCTAATACACCCATTAAATACTCACAAATTTTTAGAAATCTTAGCTAATCCTGTTGATTCCCTAATTTGATAAAATTCCTTCCCTTAGCTAACAAGGCTCTATCTTTATGGTCCTTGCTTATTGCTTCAATCTCATCTTATGAATTCTCCCCTTTGCTCAGTAACTCTCCAGTGGGACACACAGATTGTCTAACAGCTTCCAGTAAACACCAAGTTTTCACCTCAAGATCTTTGCAACCCTCTGATCAGGATGCTGCTCCTATTTTTAGCAAGGCTGCTTCTCTCCTCTTGCTTAAGATCTCAGCTTTAATGTTAAATTATCAAAGAAGTCTCCTTAACATTCTAGAAAGCAGTCTACCTTTCTGCACAGTATTTCCTACTATAGTACCCTGCTGATTTCCTTATCACTGATCACAGTTAAAAACCACTTTTTTTTTTTTAACAGGATGTTTCTCTTTCCCACTTAACTGTGAGCTGCATGAAAGCAGAGACTATATTAATCTCATTCACCACTGTATGTTTGGTAAGTGCCTAGGACACTTACTGGGACATGCTTAATAAATATTTGTTGATTAAATAAAAGCTGCCTTGTTTCAGTCAGTGGGTCACAGTGAATTATTCAAAGGACAATCATGACAGGAAGCAACAAGGAGAATGGGAGGAATTTATAAAAGTTATAAACACTCTAGCCTTCAAAATAACATGATGGTCATTAACAGCCTGTTTAAGACTCTTGCTACTGTTTTTATGTAATATTCAATTACACCAATATAAAACCCACTCATTTCTCCTGGAGGTACAGATAATATTTATCAAAAATTTATTACAAATTTTAATAAACTTTAAGAAGTTTAAGAGCGTGTTTGAAATGAGTCATATCTAGCTTATATGAACTAAGACCTATCAGCTTATATTAACTAACAGATTCTAACAACAGTTTCTATTGCCCACTAAAACCAGAACTCCTTTGTAAGATACTATTTGGAACCTTCTGAATATATGTATTCAGAATCATATGATATTATGAAGCTCAGGAAAAGGCAGATCCATCCTTTCCAAAGAAATGTATCATTACAGTGCTTCAAGTTCTATGTAATGGTTCTGTCTTTAATAGGATCCAATAGCACAGAGCCCCCAGAAAGCCTTACACCAAAGTTAACACTATTCCTGTTGCAGCCCGTACATAATCTGAGACTCAACTCTGTTTCTTCAATTCTAAAATGATTTTTTCACATTTTAACTGAAGGTGAAATGCAACATACAAAGTAAAGTATTCTACAATTGCTATTAGTCTGGAAATAGTTGAAATTGCCTAAACAAGTCTGTACTTTTTTATTTTTCAAAGCAGTCATATGTAGTATTTTAATTTTTATTGCAGTATAGTTGATTCACAATATTGTGTGAGTTTTAGGTACACAGCACAGTGATTTGGTATTTTCACAGATTATATTCCATTACAGGTTATTACTAGATAATGGTATAGTAATTCCCTGTGCTCTACAGTATATCCTTGTTATGTATCTATTATGTATCTATTAGTTTGAATCTGATCATCCCATACTCCTAAATTTCTTCCTCCTTCACCCTCTTTCCCTTTGGTAACCACTACAGTTTGCCTTCTATATCTGTGACTCTGTTTCTGGCTTGCATATATATTTGCTTATTATTCTTGATAATCTAACAACTGTAATCTTTCAAAATTTTAGTCAATAAACCATTGAGAAAATATTGATTTGTCTCTGAAATCTTCTATTGATATCATCTCACAAGATCAAGAAAGAACCAGCATCAAAATCTGCATAAAAGGTGTCTATCACTGGCTTGGTAGAAAATCCTGAGATAACAGTGCAGTAATCTTTTAAGAAACGCTGCACTACCACTTGGATGGCACAGAGACAATAAAGCATAAAAACACAGACAATGATTCTGGATATGAAATTTTAGGCATACTTTAGCGAGTGGCTGATGCAATGGTACATAAATCTAAATATCCTAACACATCATCCATAAACTTAAACCCTAACAAGAATAAATGAAACAAAGTACAGGCCTGCAGCAGAACTAAGAGAACATTATAAGACTACAAGCATCAATTACCTATAAATAGAGGGAAAAAAAACACCTCTTAATTTCCAATGGAGTCATTTCTCAAGTTCACACCCAAGCCTTTACATAACTTCATATAGAGAGTGGAGCCCAGAAAACATGAGGGAAGAGAGAAGGGAAATGAAAAGCCCAAGATAAAATCATAATCATTCCCACAATGAAGAGGTCCATAAATATTCAGAATCCTGGTAAGATCAGAGCAGTGACTACAGGAAAGGGACTTAAAGGTGCCTGAGGACTCTAGAAGGCAGCCTGGAAGGCAATGTTTCTGAGCAGCAGAAGGCAAGAGGAAAAAGTCCTTCAGAGATTGTGTGAGGGGTAAAAAAGCAAAGAGGGGGAAATTTAATACTTTTCAGAACAAGGAAAGCAGAAGAAGAAAAAAAAAAGTAAAGACATAACCACACCCCCACCACCCTGAAAGCATTCAAAGAAACCATACTTTGTTACACTGACAGAAGAGGGAGCGCTTAAACTATACATCTCAACCCCCGGAAATAACCACCTCTGCCCAAGAAATGCAAGAACGACACAGAGCCACTGCAGGAAACAGAGAGTCACGGCCACTGACAGCTCTCCCTACCCTCACTCTTGCCCACCCGACCCCATCCCCCCCAAAACCATGAAGGAGGCCCATCCCCTCCCAAAAAAAAAAACATGAAGGAGAAGAAAACTGGAACATAACACCGTAACACAACAGGGACTTCCCTGGCGGCTCAGCAGTAAAAAACAACAACAAAAAATCCACCCCCAATGCAGGAGATGCACGTTTGATCCCTGGGTCAGGAAGATCCCCTGTAAAAGCCATGGCAACCCACTCCAGTATCTTTGCTTGGGAAATCCCATGGACAGAGGAGCCTGGAGGGTTACAGTCCATGGGGGTGCAAAGAGTTGGACACTACTTAGCGACCACACACACATTCTACACTGTTATTAATATACGAATTAAATATCCTCAAACAAAAATCCGGATGATACGAAAACATGGCCTAAATAAGAAACTTCAAAAATAAGACGTAAGGGTTGAAAAAACTCAGAAAAGAAAAATTGTATAGGAAAATAAATGAATTTCAAACTACCTAAGGGAAAACAGATTCAAATGAGAAGTGAAAAACTAAAGGAAACAGAAAACTAACATGAGAATAAGAGATTAAAGAAAGATGAAACAGGGATGAGAAAGAGTGACCATAAGGAAAGACAAGTAAAATGGACCAAACATACACATATTGGACATCCTTAAGAAAAATGAAATAGAAAAAAAATATTACACTACAATCTAAGAAAAATATCCAGAAATAAGACCTGATTCTGCGCACTTTAAAAGGGGCTGCCAAAGAGCTTGGAAAACTGACCTGCAATAATGAACTCAGAGAAATATCCCAGTGAAACTTAGACCTTAGGACTTCCCTGCTGGAACAGTGGTGGAGAATCCACCTGCCAAAGCAGGAGACATAGGTTCAGTCTCTGTCCAGGGAGAGTCCATAAGTGGTGGGGCAACTAAACTCATGGGCCTCAACTACTAAAGTCCACTCACCCTAGAACCCATGCTCTGCAACAAGAGAAGCCACCACAGTGAGAAGCCTGTGCACCACAGCTAGAGAAAACCCATGCACAGCAATAAAGACCCAGCACAAGAAGAAAGAAATGAATGAATAAATAAATTTCTTAAAAAACTATTAGAGTTTACAGATGAAAAAAAATCATTCTTAAGGTCTCCAGGCAAAAAAGATAAAAAAAAAAATCAAGAGAATTTAATGACCAAACTTCTAAAAAACAACATAGAGCAATACAGTACAGCTGTATTTTTAAAAAACTCAAGGAATAAAATGCAAATCAATGGAAAAAGTTTTAAGCACTCAAGAACACAGTTACCGTCATTCCCAAGAGCCCTGGATCAATCTACCAGATCAAGGTTCAGCAAACGTTTTCTGTAAAGGTGTCAAATAACACAGCAGCCACTTATAACTACAGGAGATGTCCTAAGACATAGACATAAACAACAGTCACGAGACCACCCCATTTTCAATATAAAACAGATCAAGCAGACAAAAAACATAAAGCAGTAATGCAGCTTAAACGACATAATAATGTAGAGCTTAAGGGTACCTGTCAAAAGTTGCACCCTGACAAATGCATATTGTTCTCATATATCCACAAAACAGTCCAAAAATTGATTTTTTAATTTGCAAAACACTGGTAACTTTCATAAGGTAGAAATGTTATAAACAATACTCTGAACAAAATGCAGAGACACTAAAATTTACTAACAAAAAATCAGAAAGGCTTTCTTTCTATCTGGACATTTAAAAGCCACATATTAACTCTTCAGTTAAAGAGAGTTGGAATTACAGAATTTAAAAAAAAAAAAGACAAAATGCTATGTCAACAACTTATGGGATGCACTGAAAGCCACGTCCGAGAAAATTCACTCTACTAAACACTTATCAATTAAAAAATCAAAAAGGTTAACACTGAGCTCACACATCTAAACAAAGAATCACAAAGTACTAAGAATACAAAAACAGAAATGAATGAGAAAGAGAACAAAACATTAGTAGATCTAATAAACTGAAATCCTGCCACTTTAAAAAAAAAAATACACAATGCACGAGGTGTGATTTAGGAGGGGAAAGCAAAAGCACAAATATATAAGAAACCAATGAAACAAAATCACTGCAGATGGTGACTGCAGCCATGAAATTAAAAGGCGCTTACTCCTTGGAAGAAAAGTTATGACCAACCTAGATAGTATATTCAAAAGCAGAGACATTACTTTGCCGACTAAGGTCCGTCTAGTCAAGGCTATGGTTTTTCCTGTGGTCATGTATGGATGTGAGAGTTGGACTGTGAAGAAGGCTGAGCACCGAAGAATTGATGCTTTTGAAGTGTGGTGTTGGAGAAGACTCTTGAGAGTCCCTTGGACTGCAAGGAGATCCAACCAGTCCATTCTGAAGGAGATCAACCCTGGGATTTCTTTGGAAGGAATGATGCTGAAGCTGAAGCTCCAGTACTTTGGCCACCTCATGCGAAGAGTTGACTCATTGGAAAAGACCCTGACGCTGGGAGAGATCGGGGGCAGGAGGAGAAGGGGACGACCGAGGACGAGATGGCTGGATGGCATCATGGACTCAATGGACGTGAGTCTGAGTGAACTCCAGGAGTTGGTGATGGACAGGGAGGCCTGGCGTGCTATGATTCATGGGGTCGCAAAGAGTTGGACACAACTGAGCGACTGAACAGAACGGAACATTCAACCATTATCCATCAAGGAAATACAAATTAAAACCATAATGGGATATGGCTATCTACCAATAAAGTTAAAATGTAAAAAACAAACACAAAAGAACTGTGAATATCAAGTACTGGGAAAGGTGTGGAGCATCTGAACACTACAAGTCCTTGTGCATTTAGTATAAATATGATGGAAGATTGTTTTGGCATTATCTACAAAAGCCGGACACATACCAGCCCTGCAATCCCGCCATCCCTCTCCCAGGAACACATTCTATCAACAGAAATGCATACATATAAACATCAAAAACTGGAAACAAAATCTGAATGTCTATCAACAAAATGGGTAGATTATTGGGCATTCATAAAATGTAATACACACAGTGAAAACAAACTACCGTTACATGCAACAACTTGGGGGCAAAATGTTGAGCAAAAGAAGCCAGTAGACATTGAACGAGTCCATTTATACAAAACCCAGAAGCCAGTCGGAGGAGAGGCGTGAAGAGGCACTGCACCGTGCTCCTCGCGTTCCACTTCTTGACCGAGGTGAGGTACACAGCATGTTCACGTTGTGTATATTCACCAAGCCATACCTTATGATTTGTGCACCTTCCTATGTATTATGTTAAACTTATATTTAAAGGTTTACCTGAAAAAAACCAGAACAATTTAAAAGAGAAAAGCCTCCTCTCTGCTGTAAAAAAAAAAAAAAAAGCATATACAAATATTGAATCAGTACATTGTATACCTAAAACTAACGTACTGTTGTATATCTATTATACCTCAATAAAATAAATATACTGTTGTATGTCAATTATACCTCATTAAAATAAATATAGAAATATTTTTAAAAGCAAATAGTCTTTCACTAGCCAGTCCATTTTTTTACGGTAGATTTCCACACAAATGGATATTCCTTATTCCTCTACAAGTACCTGATTTCATCTGTGCATCACAGCACACTACAGGAAGTTTACTCTGTGTGAAGTGTAGCACCTATTTGCTTCACTTGTTACAAAAATACTTCTTGAAGATGCTCTCTTCTGTGTTCCCAAAGGAAGACTTAACTCCAGTCATTTTTGTCACTGAGACTTCCCCAAGACCACTAGCAATAAGAGGGGGAAAAAAAAGACAATGTTTGTAGACTGTGCTGTACCAATTAAAGTGAGTGTCAGTGAGCAAGTCAATCCATTAGCCCCTAACATCAATCCGCTACCTGCACTGTCAGGAGGCCACCAGCGTCACCTGTGGCTACTTTGGCTGCAGTTTGTAGCTTTGCTGGATGAGTGAATCTGTGGCTTCATCCTTCTAAATCAAAAAGTTCAACTGGCTTACTTTCTTTTCATCTTTCACATTATAGAGTGGGTGTTTGGAGAAACAGCCATTAATACAACGAGCGAGACAACTGAATTTTGTTCAAGCAGAGAACTCATGCTCCCAGAATGTCAAATACAGCTGAAAGGATGTTTAAGCTCATCTAGTACCATTCTCTCTTTTCAACTGTGAGAATTCTGTTTCCTAAGGCTTGCTACCCTAAGGTCACACAGAGTACTTATCTCTTGACTTCAGGCCAGTACTCTTTCCACTCTTACCATAAACGTTAAAGTTGCCATCCAGGAAAGAATGCTCAAATTGGAATCCTCTCGCCTATGGAATTGTTGATTGTCATTCCACTGAATCATCAATGAAACATTCCATCCCAACTGAGATGAGATACTGAAAAACGTTTCCAAGCTATCTGTCTCACGTGAAGAAATGAGCTGGCACCACTAGGAAATGAAATCCCAAAGGAAAGAGCTCTGGGTAATTAGTATTGTTCCAGGGGCATGTTCCAGGGGCATACAAAGATGGGAAGATGAAAGAAGTAACGTCCTGACGTTGTTCTAAAGCTTTGAGAGAGAATAACCTGGTAGAACGGTTACAATACAGAGCAAGTATTTAGTTCTTTGTAAAGGAATTGAGTGGTTTATGTTTATGTTCCTGGGACTATCTTTTAAAACTTTATTCGGCGGGAGGGGTGGGGGGGTGGTGTTTCCTCCTGGTCATTCAGTTTTTGCAGCACAATATCCCATACTTAACTCACTCTGCCTCTAACCTAGTATTTAACTATTGTTCACATTGTAATCTGGGCATATATCCAACCCCTTGCTCCATAAAACACTGGAATAAACTTTGATGTATTACGAAATTAGAAAAATGAACAGCAGGGAAAGCAAATAGATTTTCACACAAAGTACAGGATACAGCTGTGATCTGTCAAGCTTACGGGACCATCTCCTTAGCTAACAGCAAAGTTACAGGAGTCTCCTTAGTCCAACAGGAAGTAGCAATCTAAAATGTACAGATGTTCCTAAGCCTCAATTCTATTCCTTTCCCTTCACATATTTAGTACACACTCACCCTTTGACCAGGCCTGTGCTGAACCATCCATTCAAATAGCCTTGAAGAAGTGTCAGTGGTCTATGGATGACAAACACTTTGAGAGTTCACAAGAATAACCTTTAATCATGACATCTCCAAAACAAAACAAAACAAAAAAAATCTATGTTGGTTGTACTTTTCTGAGTAAAGAGGTTGTAGTAAGAAAGATAAAACCAGTCTTGGCTCTTAAAAAAATTCATACTTGTATGAATGATCTTCAGTTTCCCATTTCTGAAAGTTGTTTCCATGGTACCAAAATATAATTAAAAAAAAAAAACCAGAATTTCCTTTTATATCCTTTGCAGGAGGACACTATGTGAGTTCACAAATAAGACTACCTCACGCAGGCCCAGCGCAACAGAAGTGGAAAGGGAGCATTTCATAATGGAGCTAACATGTGATTACAATGTATACGACACTTATAAATTGTATATATTAGACTTATAAATTATAATTTAAAAGAATAAGAGTTATTAGTCAAGCAAAGAAGCAGTGAGAGAGAATGTTCTGGGCACTAGCAGCAGCTTGAGCAAAAGCAATGGTATATCTGGGACCAGTGATAATTTAACAGAAACACAGCACATTCTTCCTATAGCTCCACTTCAGGATGAGTTTGTTACTGAAAAAGTCAGTTAGCTGGTATTTGGATGCTGATTAGAGGTGCCAGGTGAATTGACAGGAGTCAATGGCAGTTCTGTGTATATAAATAAGGTGGTGGTTTAGTCACTAAGTCATGTCCCATTCTTGTGAGTCCCTGGGATTCTCCAGGCAAGAATACTGGAGTGGGTTGCCATTTCCTTCTCCAAGGGATCCTTTCAACCCAGGAACAAACCCGGGTCTCCTGCATTGTAGGCAGATTCTTTACAGACTGAGCTATGAGGGAAGCCCATATAAATAAGAAAGGCTCAAAACAAAGGAAACAGTGATAAGCTCAAATGGGTGTGTCTAGAGAAGGGAGGAAGTGGTGAGCATCTTAACCAAGACAACACTATAGAATTACTTTCAGAAGAATACTCCTTATACTCGCTTGATTTTCTCAGCTTACCTTTTAAACCAATCAGAGGAGAGCACACCAGTGTTGCCACAATCCTTAAAAGTGTTACCACAGGATCTGACACACAAAAACAGAGCTCACTCTCAAACAGGAAGTCAACATGTTGTCAGTTAGATGGTACACATTAGATATGAAAAGGTCAGCTGTATGGAAAAAGTAATAAAAGAACATATGGAATGGAGAGAAGAAACTCTTTCTGAGATTTTGCTCTCTGCCACAGCAGGCTCCACAATTTATGAACAGCTGGGAAATTTCCTTTTCACAGGAAAAGGATGACTTCTTAGTTCACATGAAAGTGGAAATGAAAAAAAAAATGACTGTATCACACAGAAAAAAAGGTGTTTCCTGAAGAAAGTAGACAGAGCACTGGCTTTATTAAAACAAACACACACGCATGCACACACACACAGGAAAAGCAAAATACATGGAAACAGTAAGGAGAAAAAAATATTTTTCAAGAGATAAAGGAGAAAACAACAAAATCAAGGAACTATTTCCCATGATAGGAGTTAGCTTTAGTGGAATAATCATTTTGCCCCAATGGGTTTATCTCAAGTGCAAATACGTTTAAGTGGAATAAGAACATATTTGCACTTTATATTCATGCAGGAATTTATATATATATTTTTTTTTAATTTACTTTTTTTTTCTACGCATGCACACACACACACACACACACACACAGGATCCATGGTTCATCACTAACTTATCAGTAGTCCTTATAGTTCAGATTATTTCAAAGAATTGGTGTTTAAATAGTTTATTCTTTAAATAAATCACACTAATTCTTAGGAAGCATATTCTTTCATTCAACAAAAAAATATTCTCTGAGTGCCTAATGTGCACCAAATACCTGTTTACTATTTGATACACAGTGGAGCACAAGCTTCCTGCCTTCCATGAAATTATACTACTCACAACTGTAAAGGACGCATTTTAAAAATTGCTTTGTCTAGCTTTGTTGTACTTAATCGCAGCCATGATTTTAAAACTTTACTGCAAAACAGAATTACATGAGTTTTAAAAAAATCCCGATACCCAGGCTGCATTCCATACCATTTAAATCAGAATCTTGGGGGTGAGACGCAAACATCAGTATTTTTTTAAGCTTCTGAGATAACTTCAAAAAACAGTCATATTTGAGTACTAGCAAACTAGTGCATTAGTTCTCAACTTTGAGTCTCTGAAGAAATGAAGATAAAAATAAAGGATGCCTAGAAATAGATTCTTCCATGTTCTTCTCCCAATCCTACCAACCCAAAGTTAAGGAGGTTTATTTAGAGTACCAGACAATTTTCTTAGTCAGAAGGTGAAATCTACTTTCTGTCTACATCAGTAACTCTTCCAACCCTCACCCTAGTCAAGATATAACCTGCAGGGGGCGGCCATCGAACTTGCTGTTTCTGCCTACCGCTAGGACGCCTGGGATGTCTGGGGACAGCACAGTCATCCTGGATATGCTGACACACAGGAAGCATACAGGGGTGCGTCTGTAATGCAATATCGTAGCATAAAATGTAATTGTTTAAAAACTCTGCTAATTATTTTTTATTTTCCTTAATTTTATTTTATTATTTCCTTTTATTTATTTGGCTTGTCGATCTTAGCTGTGACACACAGGATCTTTAGCTGCGGCATGTGGTATCTATCTAGTTCCCTGACCTGGGAACGAACCTGCCCGTCCCCCTGCACTGGCAGTGTGGGGTCCTAGCCACTGGGCCACCAGGGAAGTTCCTGGACTGTTTTTTTAAACCTTAGGATCAAAAAGGCACACCGGGGTTCAAATTAGCAAGAAGGGGTTACGCACCACTAATGCAAATGTATGTTCAGGGGAAAATTAAAATAACCCCAAATCAAGATGTTTTGGTTCTCAGTGAGAAGAATACATGCAAAATCATTAGGAACTGCCCAAATCCAAAAGTAGGTATTATTAACAATGTTATGAAATTAAAGGGAAGAAAAGACAGACAAAAATTAAAGTCCTTTATAAAGCAAAATATAGTCCCTTTAACTTTCATATTTTTATACGTTTATTTAAAAAGCAACTTAACTAGTAAAAGTAAAATTAAGTTTTTCCCCATGAAAGGTCATTCCTTGTACTTAACTATCTCATTAAAAATCAAAAGCTGATTTAAAAAAATTAAGAACTGATTTATAAAATTCCATAGCATTCGCATTCTAGACCTGCACAGAACTTTAGAGAATGTGCTTCATGATATCACAAAAGTTCCATCTTTTAATTGAAAGTCATTACCTATTTTATAAATCTTTGTGCTTTTCTAGTTCACTGTATCCAAAAGCCGCCTTCCCATTAGATTTTACAGCCAAATCCTTCAAGCAAGTCACTGATCCCTTCCTGATTATTTTCATCTCACATGTGAGTCACAAGCATTTCTCAGTATTTATACCATGTGTTATAATATCCACTATAATCAGTTTTTAGTATATATCTTTTCTCTTTGAAGTAAATATTCTAAATTTTTTAAGCATGTCCCATTAGTATGTCCCAAGAATGCACTTGGTAAAGTCCATGATTTTAAAGTAACGTATTGGAAAAGTAACATCATTCACAGACACCACAAAATCACCATTTCTAAGATGGCAGAACCATTCATTATACCAAACGATCCATTTAATATCTTTTGACATGTTTATGTACAAAGTTCACCCCATGTTACAAAGAATGTATTCCAAGTTGAAAACATCTTTCTCTCATCTATGAATAGAGAGATAAAGAGATCTTGTGGCTAAAAACAAAGTCACTCTTGGTTAAAAATCCCACATCTTTTCAAAGGAAAAAGTTTCCAGAGCAAACTATTAGGAAAAATTACTGGCAATTGTTTTTGGACACATGTAAAATGTTCAATATAGAGTAAAGTTAGTTGTCACATAATAAGCAGTTAGAAAAGGAGTAGGATGGGGTAGTGAAGGGGAGAACTGGGGCTATGAGAAAAAAAACATGCAATTATCACAGATTTCCTAAGAATCTGTGTCACTGAGTAACTACCCTCACCCCACCTCTTATCAACAAAGGCATCAAAAGATTTTGCAACCAAAGGAACTCTTGAGGAAACCATTGGAAACTGTTAATAACCTAGTGTTTCCTTATAACACTGACCACAGGAATCCAAACAACTTTCTAATAAAGACATGGCTCTGGAAAGAACCAAAGTAATCTAATTATAATTCCATCTTCCCACTAGTATGCCACTGCTAAGTTGCTTCAGTCGTGTCCGACTCTGTGCGATCCCATAGACGGCAGCCCACCAGGCTCCCCGTTCCTGAGATTCTCCAGGCAAGAACACTGGAGTGGGTTGCCATTTCCTTCTCCGATGCATGAAAGTGGAAAGTGAAAGTGAAGTTGCTCAGTCGTGCCCAACTCTTAGTGACCCCATGGACTGCAGCCTACCAGGCTCCTCCGTCCATGGGATTTTCCAGGCAAGAGTACTGGAGTGGGGTACCATTGCCTTCTCCATCCCACTCCGTATAGCCATTGTCCAAACAGTCCCTTTGGAAGCTGAAGAAAACCTATCACGAGTTCTCTATTGTTCTGGATATATGATGAGGGTACCTCTGAGGAAGATGGGGTATAAAGTAACTTCATCAAGTGCACTTGGGAGGGACTGGAGATAAGGATCTTGTATCTTAAATCTATGCCAGTGGTTTTAAGTTCAATACTTCCGTGAATCTATTCAGTGTTGACTAGATGAAAAATCTGATTTGTCCATTTCCCACTGCCTCTGTTAACTCTTGGTCAGAACAAATTAACACCCTAAACCATGAAGTTCATTTTTCACTTTCAATCCCAAATCGAGTTATTCAACAAAAAACTGCATTTCTTCCCAAACCATGAGGAAAGGTATTCCCCTATTTCTAAAAATTATATCTACTACTGTTTGTGAAGGGGGAAACCCTCAACTTCAGCTGAGCTGTAATCTTCAATTCTCAATTGTAGATTCAATTCTCAATTCTCAAATTGTAATTCTCAATATAAAAGGAGGTCAAGACTAACTTTTTAAATCCTTACTAGTTCCTACTTGCACTTTCCTGCTTTTTATAAATATTAAAGTATAAGAATATATAAGCACATATAAAAGTGTTAGTTGCTCAGTCGTGTCCAACTCTGCAACCTGGTGGACTGTTGCCTGCCAAGCTCCTCTGTCCATGGAATTCTCCAGGCAAGAATACTGAAGTGGGTAGCCATTCTCTTCTCTAGGGGTCTTCCCAACCCAGGGACTGAACCCAGTCTCCCACATTGCAGGCATATTCTTTACTACCTAAGCCACTAGGGAAGCCCATAAATATACATGTGCGCACACACACACACACACAAGTATATATAAGTTTGTTTCTGAAATTGATCATTAAAGGAACCAGCTGACTAGAAGACATACAATTCAATCCAGGGACATTTTGCAAATACAAAAATGGAAGTCATTCTGATATGCAATTTATTCATGAAACTAATTATATATTTGAGGCTCATCAGAACCCTTTGAATTATGTTAGCTCAGGGATTAAGGTTTCCCCTTCAAGTCTAAGCCTTGGAGATGCAGGAGGGTAACAGTTTGCAGCTAGCTATTTCATTAAGAACACTTGGGATTGTGATGTGATTTTGGATTAATATCTTTGCTGATTTATAAAAATCTGTTTGTAATTCAACAGCTTTCAGGTCATAAGCTCATATGCTACCACAGGCACTAATAATAGTCTGTATGTTTAGCTAGGCCAAAAGATTTCATAGTGGTTAGCCTGAATTTACCATAAGTGTTCCATTTTACTGTTACTGTCTAATTCCATCAAGAAAATTGGCATGATGGGCTTTTATGTCATCTAATAAAACATACTGTGCAAAGGAAGTCCAGATTGCAAAAAGATTACGTAGCCCCTTCTATGTGCATAGCGCCTTCTAGTTTACAATACACTTTCATAAGTATTGTTTCATTTTATGCTTAAAACAACCCTGAAAAATTATACTTCCCTTAAACAGACAAAAACTTATCAAGGATACAGAGTTAATAATGGCAGGATTAGGACTGGAATCCAAGTCTTCTGACAACTGTGTTTTTATTCTTAGGTATACTTTAGAAACAAACTTTCAGCATATCAGTTTTTTTCATTAGGGTTTTCTTAGACTTATGAAAAATCAAGTAAAAATAATAAGTTATTAGCATTGTAAGCATTTATAAAGACTTGAACTTTAGATAATTCCATCACCTCAACAATTAATATGTGAAAATTATCAACTCTATTGTGATAAAGTACACACAACATAGAATTCAACATCCTAACCATGTTGAAATGTAGAGTTTACTGGTATTCAATATATTCATTACACCGTACAACCATTGCCACCATCCACCCACATAACTCTTTCGTCTTTTAAAACTAAAACTCCAACCCTATTCAGTTCAGTCGCTCAGTCGTGTCCGACTCTTTGCAACACCATGAACCACAGCACGCCAGGCCTCCCTGTCCATCACCAACTCCCGGAGTCCACCCAAACCCATGTCCATTGAGTTGGTGATGCCATCCAACCATCTCATCCTCCATCGTCCCCTTCTCCTCCTGCCCTCAATCTTTCCCAGCATAGGGTCTTTTCAAATGAGTCAGCTCTTCGCATCAGGTGGCCAAAGTACTGGAGTTTCAGCTTCAACATCAGTCTTTCCGATGAACACCCAGGACTGATCATATTAAGAAATAACTTATTTCCCCTCCCCATCCCCTGGTGAACCACCATTGTATTTTCTGTCACTTCAAGTAGTCAAAATCTTAGATTCTCACATAAGTGGAGTCATCAAGTATTTGACTTTTTTAACTGGCTTATTTCCCTTAGCATAATGTCCCTAAGATTCATCTATGTTGTAGCATATGTCAGAATTTTCTTCCTTTAAAAGGCTGAATACTATTCCATTGTATTTATATGTCACAGCAAGTTTATCCATTCATCCACAGAGGCACACTTGAAAGCATGAAAGTGAAAGTCGTTCAGTCCTGTCCAACTTTGCAACCCCATGGACTGTCACCCATGGAATTCTCTAGGCCAGAATACTGGAGTGGGTAGCCGCTCCCTTCTTCAGGAGATCTTCCCAACCCAGGGATCGAACCTAGGTCTCCCACACTGCAGGTGGATTCTTTACCAGCTGAGCCACCAGGGAAGCCCACTTCCTTCACTTAGGAGCAAACCAGATTTTTTATTAACTCTACCAAATATGGAGCACTCTACTCAGCACTTAGCCCAAAATATGCATATTTTAAAGCAAAGTAATGTTCAGGAAGTACCACATGTAGTATTTCTGAAATTAAGGGTGAGAGTGATAATTAGCTGAGTAGTCTATGTAAAGATGCTGATTTACCACTATATTCTATATCCACACATCACCAAAATAATTCAGAACACTTAGGCAAGAAGTTCAACAGTTCAATCAAATATTGTGAATACATCTATCTGAATGTGTTATCACTACAGCTTTCTTCTGTTTCTTTCTGGTATTTTTTCCAGCTTGACATCATGTCAATCAGTATATACATTAGAATTAAATTTTCATTTACGATTTCTGTTCCAGGAGACTCTTACTCATTTCTTTACTCAGTGAAAATATTAATGATCACGAAAAGGAATCAGCGGTTCTATTAACTTCCCTGCAAGATTAGACTACTAATTATCAGTGAAGGTTCCATTTACTATTTTTAAGTTAAAAAAAAATCAAGCTAAAAAAACAATAACTCAAGTACATTCTGTGAAATAAACCTTGCTATTTTAAGTTCACAGAAGCATAGTATTGGGTATCAGAGCATATGCACTTGATTCTATTGTACATATGCTATTCTCTTATTCAGCATGAGTATTACTAGAAATGCTGACTTATTAAACACCCAACAGTGACCTCACAGAATCCAGTTAGACAGCTTCTAACAACAATAACCCAAAAGATAATATATTGAGGAATGTTCACTGAGAAGTGAAAAGCTTTCATACTCCATTATCATCTGCCACAAAAAAGAAATTTTTGCATTAAGTCCAAACAGAAACTGGCATTATTTACATTCACCTACTTTAAAGTGAATCTAACAGCATCCTTTTTATAACTATTGAATAAAATGTGAAAATGTAGAAAGATGACTAATGGTAAATTGTTGGGAGTACTTCCCCTCTTCTGCTGTGATCTTATGCTCTCAGCCATCTGGATTGTATTTACTGTACTACTGTGAAGTTTTATTTGCTAACAAAAGTAAAATTTCTATCTTTCCTATTGTGTTTGCAGTTATTCCCATGTGCTAGACCAAGTATTTTGACCACCTCAGAATAGATTCTTAAAGGTCTCATTACTATTTATTAACAGAATATACCATCTTCCTTATAGCATGGTTGTTTCTGCACGACAGTTGAACATCAGTTTCTTTAAGCTATAAGGAAATTCCTCTCTTCAACTTCTTTAGCAACCCCGTTGCTGAAAGGGTCTTGGTGCTTGTGATAGTTAATTTCATGTGTCAGCTTGACTGGCCACAGATGTCCAGATTAAACGTTATTTCTGGGTTTGCCTGTGAGGGTGTTTCTGGATAAGATAGTATTTCAATCAGTGGGTTTATAGACTGCCCTCCCCAAGGGATGTCCATGTGGATGGGCATCATCTATCCTTTGAAGGCCTCAGTTCAGTTCAGTTGCTCAGTTGTGTCCAACTTTTTGCGACGCCCATGGACTGCAGCATGCCAGGCTTCCCTGTGCATCACCAACTCCCATAGCCTGCTCAAACTCATGTCCATCGAATTGGTGATGCCATCCAACCATTTCATACTCTGTCGTCTCCCTCTCCTGCCTTCACTCTTTCCCAGCGTCAGGGTCTTTTCCAATGAGTCAGTTCTTCACATCAGGTGGTCAAAGTACTGGAGTTTCAGCTTCAGCATCAGTCCTTCCAGTGAATATTCAGGACTGATTTCCTTTAGGATTGACTTCTTGGATCTCCTTGCAGTCCAAGGGACTATCAAGAGTCTTCTCTAACACCACAGTTCAAAAGCATCAATTCTTTGGCCTGAACAGAACAAAAGGTGGAGGAAAGGGGAACTCGCTTTTAAGCCACTCTGCCTTACTGTTTGAGCTGGGACATCTCATCTCCTGCTCTCAGACTGAGATTTACACCATGAGCTCCCCTGAGGATTTAAACACATTATTGATGGAGATGTATTAATGCTACTGGTGTTAGTTTCTACAAAAATCCCCCAGTCAATAATGTGTTAAAAGTAAAAATTAACTTATTTTTAAAATAACTATACTTCAAGAACACTGCTCCTGCTATAAGACTCTATTCCTGTATCTATGACTGTTTCTGTTTTGCTCATTTGTTTTTTTAGATTCCAAATATAAGTGAGATCATTGGCATTTGTCTTTCTCTATCTAACTTCTTTCACTTAGGATAATATCTTCTAGGTCCATTCACATTCTTACAAAGGTAAGAGTTCATCCTTTTATATGATTGAGTAATACTCCATTATATAAACATTATATATTACATATATAATGCATGAATATTATATGTGATGTGAACTCATTGAAAAAGACCTTGATGCTAGGAAAGACTGAGGGCAGGAGGAGAAGGGGGTGACAGAGGATGAGATGGTTGGATGGAATCATCGACTCAATGGACCTGAGTTTGAGCAAATCTGGGAGACAGAGAAGGACAGGAAAGCCTGGAGTGCTGTAGTTCATGAGGTCGCAAAGAGTCAGACAGGACTGAGCAACTGAACAAAAAATATGTAAGATATAATATATAAACATATATAATGTTATATAATAACTTAGTCATGTTATATATAATGATATATATATATCAATTTATCAATCACATCTTCTTTATCGATTCATCTATTGATGGGTACTTAGGCTGCATCTATACTGGCTACTATAAACAATTTTTCAATGAATAGAGGGCTGTATATATATTTTAAATTAGTGTTTTGTCTTTGGGTAAACACCCAAAATTCCACTGTCTTTAAGAAGTCAAATACTTCATCTTAGTAGAATTTGTCACACATGGATAAACCTTAAGGCATATTGTAATATTAGAATCATACTGGATCTCAACACATAAAACAAACAAAAGGAACAAATTGTCCTGCATTATGACAGTATTTCAGTTTTCTTCTCTTTTCCAATTTTAAGCCAATATTTTCAAACCAGTACTTTATAATGCTTCATCAAGCACTACATATATGAAGTTCCAGAAACAAAAACATAAAATTACATGATTCTTACTGTCAAGGAGCCAATGACCTAATAGGCCGGAAGACACAATAATACAGTGATTAAATTCTCACATAATGTCTCACATAGGATATACCCATACCTATGAAGTCTAATTAATGCAATCATAAGTTTTCTTTTTCTACTAAGTATTTAGCGAATTTTCTTATAAAAGATTCGAAAGAATATCATCCCTGATTCTCTTTCCAAATAGAAAAAAAATCAATCCTTCCTTTGAATTACCACAGTCGTCGATGTGTACATCTTCACCACTTTATACATACAAGTATACAGCATGTTCTCTCGAAGCAATTTGATATTCCTTAAGGAAAGGCTCTATTGCTGGTTTATCTTTGCATCCTTTATCTTGTTTAGTAACAGCAAGGATTAAAATATTTATCGAATGAAGAATTTAGAACCCCATGAAGTAATTTGAAAATACATCTTAGTTTCAAGGGATTAATGTAGCTTTTAAAAATTCCCAGTCTGTCTTGAGAGAACTTATTCAGTGGAAAAGTGTGGCTTCCAATGGTGATATTTTTTTTCCCCTCAAAGAAAGATAGGTTCTTTTCACCATGTTATTCTTCCCAAGCTACTCATCCTTTGTTGAAACATAAGAATTAAAAATTAAACTGAGTAATTCAACCATAAAAATGGAGTAATAGCAAATCAGTAAGTAAAATATCTAGAAATATCCAAATATAACTTACATAGTAAAGGTAGAAAGTCTTAAGAACCACCCATGGAATTCTCCAGGCCAAAATACTGGAGTAGGTAGCCTTTCCCTTCTCCAGGGGATCTTCCTAACTCAGGCATCGAACCGGGGTCTCCCGCATTGCAGGTGGATTCTTTACCAGCTGAGCCATAAGGGAAGCCCAAGAATACTAGAGTAGGTAGGCCTATCCCTTCTCCAGGGGATCTTCCCAACCCAGGAATCGAACCAGGGTCTCCTGCATTGCAGGCAGATTCTTTACCAAGTGAGCTATTAGGGAAGCACCAAGGAAAGACTAGCTATACTTTAAAAATAGAATTGTTAGCAAATACTAAGGTGGGAATCAATTTCTTTACATGATAATGTTAAAAGCTTTCTCGGATACACCTGAAAATAAATTCTACTTCTTTCAAAAATATACATGCCTGGATTTGAAAAGTTTCTATTATATGATTTTAAAATACCAAAAAACTTGATGAATATATTAATCTTATTTTATTAGTGCTAAAAGTTTATTTCAGGAAAAAAATTCATCTGGCTTTAAGGACTAAGACAACCTCAAGTAAAATTATAGTTACTACCAGAGCAGAAAGACATTCACCTGAAAAGAGCAAGCAGATTGACTAAAAACTGGCCTGGCCTAACAACCATACAGACCAAGGTCTCCAGCACAATTGAAATGCAAACTAAATCACTGTGTCCTCCCTAGGCTGTTCCACAGCCTGGAAATAAGTTTTTTAAATCAACATTCTGACCACTGAACCAGGATTAATCATTACTGGCCCAGTGCATGCAATTTGCCAAAAAGCTGAAATACATAATGATTCATGAAAAACAAAATAAAAGGTAACCCATTACAATTCTGAAGTGAAAAAACATGCATTCTACTTTTTCTCAAAGTTTTAAATATTAATTTAGATCAAAATTAATTTAAATTTTCTTTGGTAGGTATTTATTTTTAGACAAAGAACAAAATCAGATTGTTTCACCATTAGTGGAAACCTTCTTATGAAATAACTGGATGATGGAAACTGTTGAAGAAGTACTTATTTGTAATTACCAGGATAATTAGATTTGGTTCCTGAGTTTAAGATGTGAAAAACTTGATGGAAAAAAGTACCAGACACAATCAGCTATGAGTAAGATTATTAGTATCATATAATAAAGCTAAACTAAAATCCATATTATATGTAATTCCAGAATATTCCCTGATTAAAAATAGCATTAATTGAAATCAATTATTTTTTCTCTTTTAAAAGTATGAGGCTTTTGGTAAAAATATCTGTAGGCTTATTTATAAGAACACAGGATTGTTCTTATAGGATTATTTTATTTAAAGAAATTTTTTCTAGTTCACCTATCATATACTCCTAAACATTTCCAAATCACTTGGGCAAGACTGAACTTGACAAACATGTTGTCATAAACAAGCAAAACACTTGCCTACTCGTCAAACCTCCTGAAGGCCTGGGCTCTCTGTAACCTCCTGGCTGTCTTCCCCACCACTGCCCTCACTACCCTCCTCCTGAGAAGACGATATAGAATGTTAGTATAAAACGGGCTTCCTTGGTGGCTGAGACAGTAAAGAATTCGCCTGCAATGGGGGAGACCTGCGTTCAATCTCTGGGTTGGGAGGATCCACTGGCGGAGGGCACTGCAACCCACTCCAGTATTCTTGCCTGGAGAATTCCCATGGACAGAGAAGCCTGGTGGGCTATATACAGCCCCTAGGGTCACAGAGTCGGACAGGACTAAGCAACTAAGCACACAGCAATTTCAGTATAGTTGTGTTTTAAATCACCTTATTCTTCTTAATGTTAATATGGTTTCTAGTTTTCCCCTAGTTCTTTGGCCACCTCATGCAAAGAGCTGACTCACTGGAAAAGACTCTGATGTTGGTAGGGACTGGGGGCAGGAGGAAAAGGGGACGACCAAGGATGAGATGGCTGGATGGCATCACGGACTCGATGGACATCAATCTGGGTGAACTCCGGGAGATGGTGATGGACAGGGAGGCCTGGCGTGCTGTGATTCATGGGGTCGCAAAGAGTCAGACACGACTGAGCGACTGAACTGAACTGAAGTAACTGTTTTCTAATTATGACAAGCTCTGATATAAGCAATAATAATGCCTTTAAGACACATTGTTTGAGAACTACAGAATTCCTTACCTATAATTATCTAATCACAAAGTGTATTTTTGAAGAATGAGGACTCTTTTTACAACATATAAAGTCATAAAATCTTCCAGGAGAAGATTTTTCTAAGATAGGAATTTAATGCAGGACTCATGGATTCCAAGAGCTTCCTGGAATGAATAACTTCAGAAAAATTAATTTGGATTCCCTCACATCAAATACAAAAATTGTATGTATTCTTTTCTGGGGAGAGTCCATAGCTTTCATCAGAGTCTCAAAATGGCCTGTGACCCCAGAACAGTTTAGGAAGTGACCTAACTAGATGGCGAGTTTTAAGTATGGTTTCTTTGGCACATGCCTATCATTGTGAGGTTATCTATTATATGTAGCTTCTTGCTGATGTAAATACATTTGCAAAATATTTGTTTCTTGAAATATATAATGGACCAGACCTAAAATATCTTTATATTAACATAACTCATTTACTTGCCATTTCTTGTACGACAGAATCAGAGCAATGAATTTGCCCATAGTTCTGAGCACACAAGTGGAAATGTGCTATGCATGTGAACATTACACACAACCCTGCAGAAAAAAACACCTTGAGAACCGCTGATCTGAAACAACCTCCTTATTTTAATGATGAAGAAACAGCCTAGAGATTTGAAGTGATTTCTTCAAAGTCACAGAGGAGTTCTGGTACTTCTATCTATGTAATCTCAAGCAGAGCTGGGATTAGAATGGATCCCTATTTTTTTGGTCTGGATTGTAACTATAAAAAGAATTGTTTTATACCTTGGTATCTGACAAAGTTTCACCTTTGGCATACTTCTTTCACTCTGCACATTCACCTTGGACAACCTCATCTGCCTCCCATAACCTCAACTATCATCTGCCTCTCCCATTCACAAATCTGTACTTCCAGTCCGGTCAAACTCCTTGTGCTTTATACAAAATGTTCAGTTGCCCACTTGATATCTCCTACTGCTGTCCAAGTCTCTCAACTTTCACATGCTGAAAAATCAAACTCGTATTTCCCACACATCCTTCTATAGAAATAGATGAGATCTTTGTCACAGCTTTCTTTCTCTATGCCAGAAACCTAGGAGTTTCTTGAATTGGACCTTTACCTCCTACATCAGGGTTAATAACCAACTCCTTCTGATTTTACCATTTTTCCTCTCAGGACTCTTCCTCTCTCTTTCTCTTTATCCCTGAGACTACTAATTCATTTCAGACGCTTATTCTCTCTCTCCTGGAACACTACAACAATCTCTCTGCCTTCAATCTTTCATCCGTCAACCTACTTTTAATATTGTTGCCGAAATGAGATTTTTTTAAACCAATCTGACTCCATCACTCCTTTTCCCATAAATTCTTCAATGGCTCCCCCATTTCCCAAAGAATGAAGTCTAAATTCTCTCACATGGAAATTTTACCACGATAAAATCTTTACTATAAATTACTACTGCAATGAAATAGAGTACTTGAATCTGCAATAACTACTAACTATGGATAACCATTAAAAATATTACTATGAAGTATGTATGCATGCTCAGTTATGTCTGACTCTTTGAGACCCCATGGACTGTAGCCCGCCAGGCTTCTCTGTCCAAGGAATTTTCTAGGAAGGAATACTGGAGTGGGTTACCATTTCGTAGTCTAGGGGCTCTTACTAACCAGAAATCGAACCTGAGTCTCCTGCACTGGCAGGCAGATTCTTTACCGCTGCGCCATCTTTACAACCAGATATACATATACACACATCTATCTATGTATGTCACATCTTCTGTGTCCATTCATCTGTTGATGGACATTTAGGTTGCTTCCATGCCTTGGCTAGTGTAAATAGTACTGCTGTGAACAAAGAGGTCCAGGTACTTTTTTGAATTACAGCTTTGTGTGGGTATGCATCCAAGAGTGGGATTGTTGGATTATATGATTAACTTTATTTTCAGTTTTTTCAAGGAGCCTCCACACTCTTTTCATAGTGGCCACACTAATTTACATTCCCACCAATGGTGCAGAAGGGTTTCTTTTTCTCCACACTCTCTCCAGGAGTTATTATTTGAAGACCTGTTGAGGATGGCAATTCTGGCTGATGTAAGGTGATACCTTGTTGTAGTTTTAATTTGCATTTTTCTAATAATTAGCAATGTGGAGCATCTTTTCATGTTCCCGTTGGCCATACGTATGCCTTCTTTGGAGAAATGTCTATTTAAGTCTTCTGCCCATTTTTTTGAATGGGGTTATTTGTTTTACTGTAGAGTACACATGTATCAATTAGTACATGTATTAATTGGTTTTGGATGTGTGCTATATAATTCTGCCAGTGTGAATTTGTTCAATTATGTTTCAGGTAACCTGGCCTATTAATCACCTCTCAATCTTGGCAAATGTTTTACATGATCTAGCTTCACCAGGTAGAGAAAAAAAGCTACATCACTTTTCTTTCACTGAGTGTATTCTCATCCAAACCTCACTCAAACAAGCATTGCTGGCAATGTCTAACATCTCCTTAGAAGATAAAGGTTGGAAATCTGTGGAAACATTAACTTCCCTAATGATTTACCTAAAACACCATTGGTATTTGTTGTGGGCAGCCTGTAAGATGGCCCGCTGTGAGTCCAACCTCCTGGTATTCACACTCTTGTGAAGTCCACTCCCACACTGTATTATGCCTGCCAGTTGCAAAAGAGTCAGATCTAGTGCAGGATCTGAAGACCTGGAGGAAGGAACCATTACTTGGATGGGCCTGGATCTCAAAACCACCCCTCTCCCATTTACACTGAAGGTCACATAGTGAAAAGTAAACCGCTACATTAAGTCACTGAATTCTGAAGCTCCAATACTTCGGCCACCTAATGCAAAGAGCCAACTCATTAGAAAAACCCCTGATGCTGGGAAAGACTGAAGGCAGGAGGAGAAGGGGGTGACAGAGGACGAGATGGTTGGATGGCATCACTGACTCAATGGACATGAGTTTAAGCAAGCTCTGGGAGACAGTTAAGGACAAGGAAGCCTGGCGTGCTGCAGTCCATGGGGTCACAAAGAGTCAGACGTGACTGAGTGACTGAACAACACAGTACCAAAGTGACTGTAATGTAGTAGGCGCTCTCTGGGGGATGATTTATTCTTGTCTTTTATTTACTAACATGTATCTGTGTTTCCTAAACATTTTGTAATGGGCTTATATTATTCTTACAGTCAGAAACAAACATTTTTAAAAATGAAACACACACATGCACACAATATACGCCATGAAACGGCAGTAATTTATTTGGGTTTACATAGATTTTAAGTCAGCAAAAACATTACAATTTCAAAAATAAATATTGTGTGCCATTAATTTTTAAGAAGTTGAACTATGTGGCTAGTTACTACCCCAATGTGCCACAAAATTTCCCTTCGTGCCAATGTCAAAGAATAGCAAGAGCCCTGAGGCAAGACGGAACCAGTGGTCAAGTGACCTGTAAATGGCTGGCTCTGTGACCTTGGGCAAGTCTGGGAAAAGTTCCCTTTTTACCATGTCAAAAGAGAAAAGTGGACTAGATGACCTCTAATGTTTATGAACAGCTCGTTACAAGTAGCATTTTCTCACTTTTTTATTATGATGTACCCAGTGCTCCTATAACTGTCCATCCTCCCGAAACCCACCTGCTCATTCTCAGAACTCAGTACCTGGCTATTTCTGGAAAGGAAGAAAGCACTACTAGTCTGATTACCACAGGCCAGGAAGGGACTGAGATAACAAAAGAACAGTTCCTTGAAGAGGGGTAAGTCTGATTCTCTTCGCCTAACTTCTAACTCCAGCAGGCTAGTCATGACACTACTTTTGGCTGCTAGGCAGTAATCTGCACACCCTGCTGACACAGTGTCCTCCTGCCCTAAAATGCCCACATGAATTGAAAAGATCACATATATGACAGTACCCCAGAGAGTAGGACTCATCTGTGTAAAAGTTGAAATCAATGGTAACTAGACTTGTGATGGTGATCAATTCATAGTATATACAGATGTCAAATTATGTCATACACCTGAAATATATAACAAAAAAAGAAATAGAGGTTTCTCTGGAAAGGACAAGGAGTAATGAGTTGAAGCCACACAGGTGATCTGAAGCTGCTCGTGAATCTCGTGAAGTCCATGGTAGAAGGTAAGAATGACGAGACTGTCCCTGAAGCTAAATGCCTGGGCATGGCAGTGGAAGCTAAGGCCTCAGTGTGGGTGATACAGAGTCCTTCCCTAGCAATGGAGGAAACATCAGTCTCCTTGGACACACTCAGTGGCAACTCCCTGACAAGTCACTACCACAGCTCGATGGAATTACCTTTTTGTTGCACATACAGTGATGCTTCCAAGCATGGCCCAACCCTGGAGGCTGCTAAGTCACTTCAGTCGTGTCCGACTCTGTGCGACCCCAGAGACGGCAGCCCACAAGGCTCCCCCGTCCCTGGGATTCTCCAGGCAAGAATACTGGAGTGGGTTGCCATCTCCCTCTCCAATGCATGAAAGTGAAAAGTGAAAGTGAAGTCGCTCAGTCGTGTCCAACTCCTAGCAACCCCACGGACTGCAGCCTACCAGGCTAGCAGGCTGCTCCATCCATGGGATTTGCCAGGCAAGAATTCTGGAGTGGGTTGCCATTGCCTTCTCCAACCCTGGAGGCTGAGCAGCATCCATTTCTGTGTCAACCACCTCACAGACCTAGAAGCTTTGACCTACCTCTCAACAACTAACTTTTTCGCTTTTCTCAAGTGGGGGCAAAGCATCTTAAGCCACAAAGAACTCTGTTGATGCTGCATATACATGACTCAGGAAGGCTACTTACATGACTTGTGCCTAAAGACTTTCTGGTAGAGTCTACACTGAGGAGCAGCCAGAGCCTTCGAGTTAAGAAAGGACACAGGCGTTTTAACCTTCCCCTGAAATAAAGGGTCTGACTCCATTTTTGATACCTGACTTATTTTTCTCCCAGTTTTACTGAGGTATAATTGTTATTTAAAAACTGCACATAATGAATGAATTAGGTGCGTTTGGATGTATGCATACACTCATTTTACCAGCACCACAATCCAGGTAACAAACACAGCCAATACCTCAAAAAAAAAAAAAAAAAAAAAAACTAAACAAGACAACTTTAAAAGATGTATTTTCTAAATTATGAAAGGGGATGTTTACGTGAGAAATATCAAAGCTTGGAGAAAGTATAAAGAATTCCAAGACTGGTAAAAATACTGTACAATTATAAACTGACTCAATTGTATAAAACTGTCTCACTGTAGATTGTTTTAAAAAATGAAGGAAACCAATATAGTAAAAGCTAATAAGAAAAGAAGGCTTCTGGAATAGTTCCATAACAGAAGATGGCTGGCTTTTGATGGGGACAGTGGGTGGCCTGAGGGAGGAAAAGGAATGAAAGGAAAAGAAAGATTCAAAAAGATTCCCTAGTCTAGAAAAAAATAACAGTGGTTCTCAAATCTGGTCTCAGAACAGCAGCATCACCTGAAAATGTGTTAGAAATGCAAATTATTGGGCGTTACTCCAAACTGCTGAATCAGAAAGTGTGGGGGTGTGGACCAGCAAGCTATGGTTTAACAAGCCCACCAGCTGCTTCCAATGCAGGTTAACATCTGAGAACCGACAGTCAAAAAGGCTTTACAGTATCACTGGTGCTGAGAGAGTCAGTCCCTCTCCAGGTAGCTAGGATGGTTAGCTCCACAAGCGAGTCTCTCTTTTAGTCAGCTTGTCTAGTTTGGCTTGAAAATTTCGATACCGTTTCTGTTGCTGAGCAGTTCCTTTCTGGTGGAGTTAGTTACCACTCTAATCTTTTGGCTTTCTCACCAAACAGTATCTTATGGATGAAAGGAAACTGTGGATAAGACAACTAATTACCTTATGTTCCACAAGAGAGCTAGTTTAAAGATCTTGTACTAACATAATACTAAAGGGAAACTCTTTTATATTTCAGTAAAAGAATCTCTCCCTCAATTCCATTTGAGGTTTGATGGTCTAGTCATAAATGCCATTTTTAGTTATTCAGCAAATGGCAAGCCAAAGCTAACAGATACATGGTCTTCCAAATACAACTGGAAATAAAATAGTCTCTCATGGTTTGGTTTGGTGGTTAATGGTAAGAGCTATTTCTTTTCTTGTAGGAGGTTATATTTATACATTACATATTCCAAAATCTGAAACATGGCTGCCTAAGCTTTTTTGGTTTAATGTATGCACTAGCTCACACTGGGAAGCTTGAATATATATAGTATTTTCTATTACTCACGATATGACACAATTTTCCAGTTTTTCAACCTAGGGATGATTCAAGATCCACATTTAGCTGTAACATTTAAAAAAATTCTCAGATGTCATTTAAGAAATTCATGAAAAGCAAAAAATGCTTAAAATCCCTGATGTATATTCTGGTTAGAGAATATAAATAGTAGGCTTTGAAATAGTGGGTAATTTGTTTGGAGTGTCATTGTCTAGATTGACATGGACTGTAGCCTGCCAGGCTCCTCTGTCCATGGGACTTCCCAGGCAAGAATACTCCAGTGGGTTGCCATTTCCTTCTCCAAGGGATCTTTCTGACCCAGGGATTGAACCCCTATCTCCTGCACTGCAGGTGGATTCTTTACCATTGAGTCACCAGTAAAGCCCAGAGACTACTTTAATTGCTACTAAAACATCTCTTTACCTAATAGTTGAATTTAAGACAATTATATTTTATTTTATTCTTGAAAAAATATATAATTGGAAAATAGCATGTTAAATTATCTGGCCTATCAAAAGATATGTAAATTTTAAAGTATAAGAAAAATTATATTTATAAAAAACATCCAAATGCCCCCAAAAGATAATGTCAACATTAATGTAAAGACATACCTCATAGAAATGAACATTTCTATGTAAAATTACAAAATTTCTATGGAAAGTTGTCTTATAAGATCATTTTAAAACAAAAGTTTTAAGCACAACCACGTCTCCTCTAGGCTAAGATATCAGTAACTGCCAAACATAATTTTAAAAAAGGGGAATAATCACAAAAACAAGCTCTGAGATCTGCTAATATATAATTTAAGGCATTATTTCCCCCCAGTATAGTCTATAAAACAAGAGTTTCCTGGGATATTAATACATTTTAGTACAGAGACTGCTTTCCCTGGTCTATGTGACATATTCAATTTGCAATATAGACTTTTTTTAAAAAGGTAATCCCAGTACTTAGCAATACTTCTCAGTCTTTGCTTATGCTAATATGCATTATGAGCCTTTAAGAGAGACTGCAGAAAACAGTTTCCCAAACATATTTGGAACTATTTTTCCTGGGAAATCTTTTAGAACTAACAATCTACAGAATATGCTGTGGGAAATGCTACTCTGTGGCATGAGGTTTCTAACATGATCATGAAAGTGTATATTAACACTTATGCGCAGGGTAACTTTGGAGTTTAAAAGGATCCATATTAGTTCTCCAGGTCTAATACCCATCTACGGTGTTTGAATTCCTTTTCATTTACAGCAAGTGATCTTTGACTAAGCCTCTCTAACAGTTCACCTTTTAAGCAGAGTATTAGTGTAGAGATTATTCTACACTAGGCAGAAAGTTAGCTGCCTACAGTTTCTAGGGTTAACCCATCTGCACTTCAGTATCTTTCCTGTTCATAGAGATTAAGGAGGAAACAAGATATGATCCTAAGAACTCAAAATAGAAATGAAAAACAAATGAGTACAATACAATGAGCTTATTGTTCCTGCTATTTATTATTTACAAAAATGCATGAAGAATTTGCACTACATATATTACAATGTTTTACTAGATACATTTCAATAGAGCACATGAGACTTTTAAAATTAAAAATTTACTCATTTTTAAAGTAACTATACTTCAAGAACACTGCTCCCGCTATGAAATTCCATTCCCCAGAAATGGGCTCATCTGATTAGCACAACTGATCTGCCAGCTGGATGGATCTCAAGTAAAGTTCAAACTGGCATTTGGCAAAATATCCCGATACCCAGCATTTTACATGGAATACAAATTAAAGATGCATTCCGGGATTGCCCTGAGAACCAAACAACTGCATGGTAACATGAATATATTCAATAGATATCCTCTTTATGCTAATATATTATCCTCTTTATGCTAAATTTGCAAGATGAGCAGTTTAAATAATACTTCAAATTCTGTGCTTGAATTCTGCTTACATTCATTCTGTGTAAGTCTGTTGGTGTCTAACGCTGGATTAAGAAAGACTGCCATCTGGTAGTTACAGCAACCCTTTACTAACGTGATCGGAAGTTGAAGACCATGAGCCTCAAAGAAATGCAAACCAGGTTTATTACTATGAATATATCAAAATCTTTTTTTTTTTAAGTCATTGAATCGGGCTTTTCACTTAAAGAGAACATTGTGTGTGCTTGCACATTCATGCATTATATAATCGACCTACAAAAGTCAAGTTTTAAAAGGGGTTAAAAGGATGAATGATTGAATTAAATAAGCAATTACGTCTACATTCCCTTCACCCACAAGGCTGCCACTGTCCTTTTTATAAAGCCTAGGGATGAGAGCCAAATTAGTCTGACTTGCTGGCCATTTAACTCTAACTTCCCTTAATCATGTGAGTGTTCTTGGGTACACATTTTTTCCTATCAATGGTGTTTCAGGTAATCATACTTCAGATGCAGGGTAAACAACAGTATAAAAACACTAACAACTTGAATACAGCACATGAGCCTATCTAAAGTGTTTTCAAACTCATCATGATCTTATTAAAACATGAAGGTAAAGTCAGAGGGGGAAAAACACAATGATTATCTCAGATTCTGTAGTTCCTAGGGTTACATGGTTAGGGATGGTAGAGCTGGGAGAATTGAATCTACATCACCTAGTTAGAAATTTCGTTTTCTTTCTAGTATATCACAGTTTCTTCCCTGAAATAACAGTATCTTCTATTTACATGGCTTCTAGTATTATAATGTGTATACATTAATAAAAGGGCTTTGCATTTTGAACTTGCCCAAACCTCCCTGTGGCCCACCTCTAGTCTAGTTTCACTCCTTGAAGCTCTTTGATCTTCCTTTTCTCCCCTTACTTTTTTCAAAGTCACCAACACTTGCTTGAGCCAAGTGAAGGCAGCAGAGTAAATGCCACATCCAGCCTTCCAGAGCATTCATAGATTATGACTACACCTACTCCAATTTATAGACAAACAGGCCAACACATGGACTATTTCTCTCTTGTTCTCATTCTTCATGCAATAATGTCAAGGACACAGCCAGCTCAATTCGCTTATTCTATTCCATAATTTCATTTCAACCCCCTTTATTAAAAAAAAATCTTTATTAAAAACAAAAACAAAAACCCTTCCTTATATGGCCAGTCTCTGAAGTCTAAGATTTGATAGCCCTGGAATTCAGAGAAATTCTGCTCTTGTGTCTCTTCCTGAAGGCATCTGAAATATTCGTTGATTGATTTTCAAGGTGGAAGCGATGCTCTTTCCTAGGAGGCCTTAAGATTATCTATCCTGCTCCACAGGCTGTCAATAAACTTAAGCCTCTCCATTAAAGTCTGGGCTACTGCTAGGTACTAGACAGGGAAGGAAGGCAACCTGGAGTGAGGAGCACTAAGGTCATTCACCAAGACAAAGGAAACCAGAGATCAGTCAACACTATTTGGCCAGAGACCCCTTCATATTGAACATCCTTTTTCAGACTAAAGTACACACACACAGTTAATGGAAAACATGAGTAGAGGAAAATAAAGGAGAAAGAACAATGGCTCTGGGATTAGAGATTTGGGACGGAATCTTGATTTTGCCACATAGCTGTCACTCACTAACCCAGGGCAAAGAAAATGTACGTGGATCTCTTTTGGCATTTGTAATACTGATCTTGAAGAACTGATGGGAGGATTCAAGATTTTATATAAAGTACCTAGCACACTACCTGATACATGGCAGGTACCCACTATATGGTACTTATAAATTTATCTTTTTAATCATCTAGCTTCAAGAAATTTCCTAAAGGAAATCAGTCCTGAATATTCATTGGAAAGACCGAAGCTGAAGCTGAAACTCCAATCCTCTGGCCACCTAATGCGAAGAACTGACTCTGGAAAAGACCCTGATGCTGGGGAAAGATTGAAGGCAGGAGGAGAAGGGGATGACAGAGGATGAGATGGTTGGATGGCATCACCAACTCAATGAACATGAATTTGAGTAAACTCCAGGAGTTGGTGATGAACAGGAAGGCTTGGCGTGCTGCAGTCCATGGGATCACAAAGAGTCGGACACGACTGAGCAACTGAACTGAACTGAGCTTCAAGAAGCTGGTCAGGAACTAGCAATCATTTGGAGTGGTGGGCAGAGTAACTCTCTCACTGGGAGAGTTAGAGAAGTGGGGAGAGAGTGGCTGCTTGTGGGCAATGGCTCTTACAACAGCACGTAATAGGAAGCGGCCCAGCCAAGTCAGCCGGAAGAGCTGCAGCTGAGGCGGCCTGAGGGGGCATTTCCCTGAATCTCTGCAAGCTCCCAACAATAAGAACACAATGTAAACTCTTACAACAGCATTGTCCAATAGAAGTAAAATGTGAGCCACAGCTGCTTTTATATTTTCCAGCAGTCACATTAAAAATGTAAAAAGACAGGTGAAATTAATTTTAATAATATATTTTATTTAATTCAATATATCAAAATATCATTTCAACATGAAATAAATATTAAAAATTGAGCTCCTTTACAGTCTTTTTCTTGTGCAAAGTCCCAGAAATCTAGCATGTATTTTCCACTTAACACTACATCTCAATTAAGTCTTAATTATAGTAGCAGTCAGTAGCTATACACAGCTAGTGCCTGAGTTACTGGGCAGTGGGGCCCATAATCCTGACCCCAAGCCTGGGCCCACTCCAAAGAGTCTACCCTTTTAAAACTCATTATTCACCATCCCACTGTGTGCACGCATGCTGGTCACCTTAGTCGTGACCCACTCTTTGCGATCCCATGAACTCTAACTTCCAGGCTCCTCTGTCCATGGGATTCTTCAGGCAAGAATACTGGAGTGGATTGCCATGCCCTCCTCCAGGGGACCTTCCTGACTCAGTGACTGAACCCCCCCCTCTTGTGTCTCCTTTACTGGCAGGCAGGTTCTTTACCATTAGCACCACCTGGGAAGCCCCACTATCCCACTAGGGACCTTGAAAGCCTTGTTATTAAAAACCTCACTTTTAAAATGTAAACATCTCTGGAAAAGCGGTGAACCAATCAGCTAACATTTCAACAGAGATTATCTGAGACAAATTAGCACCTGGAAAGTCAAGAGGAAGAAAGCAAAAAAGGGCTGCTGAGAAGGGGATCTTAAGGACATATTTTGCCCAGTTCACAGGTCAGCCTAGATTCAGGCCACTTAGTACATCTCACAAATCTCTTCTAGGTGGCCGAGCCCCAGATTACTCTTATTACACCAAAAGCTCACACAATCAGGTGTGACAAAGATCTATATATGTAACAAGTAACCCCTGTAGGGAGCTGTAAGCAAGGGATAGAGGAATGCCAATCACGTCAATTAACATCATTTCTTGATCGCCAATTAGCAGTGTATTTCAATTAGGTCAGTACCTTCGAAATTCCATAAACTTGAAAGAACTTTCAATAAGACGACCTCTGTACAGGGTCACTAGAATAATGTAAAAGTCTGGACGATTTGAAAAGCTGGTAATTATAAGAATCTCAGGTATCAGTGTTAGGAATCCATGCATTTGGACAATTATGCCTTTGTTTGTTAAAGTTCATCTATAACTGTAAACAACTTTCAATCAGGTAAGAAAATATGTCATGTGGTTTGCTCTTTTACAATTCAAAAAGTACTTTCAAAGTATGTAAAATGCAACCAGATGCTATTGCAAAGAACCGACTCTTTAGATGTGACCAGTTTCCAAGAACATTACCAGCAATGTGGCCTACACATTGGGTGCATACAAAGCTTTGAAAAGTTCATATCTAATATAATCATCTATTCAAAACACTCCACGCTTTCCCACATTTCAGTGGTGTTTCAAATTTATAAATAAATTTATCAAAATGCGTAGAAAATCAGAAATACACGTATAATTGAAACCTCCCTCCTTCCAAATAGATTCACAACATGCTACCCCGCTAATGACACTGAAAGTCCCCTTTCTATCTAAAAATACAAATTGATGGTAATGTCTGAGAAAGAACAATAGGTCACTTGCATTGTAATGTAAAGCTTAGTCACCAAGTGACAGCTTTCCTTTAATTTAGAAGAGATTTCCTTAGTTCCAGCTACCTCACAAGTTTAAATCATCAGTATACTATTACTCTGAAGACTAGCCTTCTGTAGATGCAAATGTATTTAAATTCCAAGTTGCAATAACCCTTGTGATAAAACTTTTAAAGAAACGGATAACGGAAAAAAAAAAAAAGAAACGGATAACGATGCATTTCTACCATATCTAGAAAAAGATAAAAAGAGGTATTTTAATAATTGAGATTTTTCTCTTAAATAATTAGAAACATCTGCAGGTGCTATTTTTACTGATTACTGAAATAAAATTAATACTGTTCATTTCTATTTCAACAATGTGGAGGATGAACTATTCACATTATTACTTTGTTAACCTTCCAGATAATGGTCCTAAATTAAAATCTCAATCACAATGCTTAGGGACTAGTTTGTTCTGGGCAAACACTGAATCCTAGTCAATTTAGTAAATGGATAGGTTTCTTGACTATGTTACAACATTTATTTTAGGTATACTTCCTCTTTCTTATTCCTCTCACAAGCAAGGATTTGGGAGTGGGAGACGAAGCAAACAACAATCACTTAACACAAATTTACTGAGCAACTCATAGGTACACACTTCACATGTGTTACCTTGTTTAATCTTCACTGCAACTCAAGAATGGGTATTTTTATCCTGATTTCACATACGAATAAAGTAAAAAGGCTCAGAGAAGTGAAGTAACTTGCTCAAGGACAGCAGGATTCTGTTCAATTTGTGCTACCCAGTGCTGACCCTTCCTTTTGGATCTCAGCTCTCTTCACTTGCCCACAACCATCTGAACTCGCCCTCTGAAGTTCTCATTCAGTTACACTGACCGTTCTTTAGCAATACTAGTTTTTGGTTATCACATTATAAAGGCAAAAAATGATCAAAACAAATATGATTGAGAACTTTTTGTTACAGAAGATCATACACACAGATAGATGGCAAAATTTTAGCCCCCCTGGAATAAATTTCTCGTGGAAGAATCTGCAGCATTGATATGGGACAAAAGAGAAAGATGTTCTAGAGCTATGCTGTCCAATTTGGTAGCCAAGAGCCACCACATGTGACCGTGAGTACCTGAAATGTGGCTACTGTGAACTGAGAGGTACCACAGTGTAAAATATACACAGGATTTCAAAGACTTGGTATACAAAAAAAGGGCAAAACATTTCATTAATTTTTCATTGAATCAATACTTCAATGAATCAACAGTTCATTAATACTGATTACATGTTGAAAGGTATTTTTAAAATGTGTTCAATAAAATTCACATGTTTCTTTGTAGGTTTTTCAATATGGATAGTAGAAAATTTTAAACTACACTTGTATTTTGAGGAAGGAAACACCATTAGCCTAGGGCCTCCATATGAGGCTTTAAATCAAACTTTGTAGAAAAGCCATTCTTGAACAGAAGGCCCAAACTCTTATATTAAACTCTTAAAAGAAAAAGTAGTAGGCTATCAAAACACTTTGGGGAAACCTATATAATTATTCTGATCATAAATGGTAAATAATTGTCAATTCTTATAGTAAGAAACCAAACATGTAGCCTTCTCATCCACGCTCCTCCAAAATCTAAAAAACCATCATTCCAGCTTCTGGTTTCATATACATCTGTAAACACATTTGTCTTTATTGCTTAAGACTTCTGCAATATTAGGGTCTTCCCTCTGAATGACCATTCTAAGTGCAGTAGATCACACAAGATACATGAGTCAAAATACACCCACCTACAAGTCACTACTTCTAATACATCCCTGACACCCTTTTGTATGCTTAATCATTTGGTTATTTCCCAATAAAGGATCCAAAGAATTTCAGGTAATTGAAGTTTCTATCTAAAAGGCATTTTATCTTCTATAGACCAAAATCTCAGGGGAAAGCACCAATAGAAGCTTTTTTTTAAAAAAAAAAAATCATAATTCAAAGAGATATGACATGGTTTTCATAATAATTGAACTATAAAGTTTTTTGGGTATTTTGGCTGTGTGGCATATAAGGTACTAGTCCCCTGACCAGTAAGGGATGAAACTTGTGCCTGCAATTCCTAGGCCTATAGTTACCATGAAACACTGTTAGCACCCAAGTGGTTTATATCAACTTAATAAAACACTGAACTCAAAGTTCTCCAATAAGTATTTTGTTGCTGCTGTTTAGTTGCTAAGTTGTGTCAGACTCTGAGACCCTGAGAACTGCAGGCTCCCCTGGCTTTCACTGTCTCCCAGAGTTTGCTCAGATTCATGTCCAAGTACTTTGACTTTGTATCTATTCCTTAAAATTGATTTAAAAATAGATCAAAATGCATCTTTTACACTCACAGTAAAATCAAAAGCAATTCTATTTTATTTATTCCCCCCACCATAAGAATGAATTTTTTCAGTTGCTCAGAAGGATGTATTATAGAAGACCATACCAAGTATTTTGAAAGAAAGCCAGTTATCTTTTTAAATTTTTAATTGGAGGATAACTGCTTTACAATGTTGTATTGGTTTCAGCCATACAACAACATAAACCAGCCATAAGTGTGTGTGTGTTTGTGTGTGTGTGTGTATGTATTTCCCTTCCCTCCCAACCCATCCAGGTGCCAGGCTGGGCTACCTGTGTTATACAGCAGCTTCCCACTAGCTATTTTCACACATAGACTTGGTTATCTTAATACCTACTAAAACTGTTGTCTGAAATCAAATGTCGCAGCAAAACACTGGAAAAAAAAATCTGACAGAATCCACTCAAAGTCCTTGTATGATGCAACAAATGATGACTAAAAACCTTATTTGATAAAGAGTTTAATCACAAAATTATACTATAACATCAACACTTCTAATATGTCCAATTTCTTCCTTCACTGTGTGTTATGTAAGGCACTATGCCTTATGTGCCACTTAGTTGAAAAGAATAGAAAATTGAGGCCAGAAGTTCTATAATCTATTCCTTTTCATTGGAGGATGGAACTGTTTCTCATTTAAATACGTTCTTTCCCAAAAGAAAAAAAAAGTCAAGGCAGCCAAATACATCCAGTTTGAATTTTCAATATAATGTTCCTAAACATGTCAGAAACATTTACCATGTACATGACGTGTTTCAGTGGGGAGCATGCTTAAACAGGAACAATATACAGAAGGTCAGCAAAGCTTTTTGTTAAGATAACAAGAAAGTTCATGACAAAGTCCAGATTTTTAGAAAAAAGCATTACAAAATACTCCCCAATTCATTGAGAGATTAAACAAAGACAGGTACCAACTCTTTCTTGAAAAGCAGCTTCAAATCCCTAAGAGACAAAGGTCTCCCATCCTAAGACTAAGTGGAATTCTGGTGAACTCCCTCACCCCAGAATGGCATGAATGCCATTAAGATGGCTGAGAATGTAATAAAGTAGAAAAAGCACTGGCCTGAGAGTCAGAGATAACAGTTTTGAGTCTAGAGCAGCCATTTTGAAGATGTCACTTCACTTAAACAAGGTCATTGATCCATAAAAATGAAGCGAAGGTTTCCAAAATTCTACAGGTCTACATTTCATCCTCCTCCTTAGTCTACCAAGCTCTGCTTCTCCAAATGTTAAAGTGAACAGAGAATTCACACTTTGACTCATAATAGAAGGTCTGAATGATTCAACAAAGGCAGAGTTTTAGCATCCACTGAAATGTGCAAACCTGTGGAGTCTCTGTATCTATTACTGGGAAACTTCCTTTTTATTAGGTATGGGGGCAGAGGTTGGCTAGCACCAGTTTGCTGATCTCTGCCTCTCCCATAATTAACAACCTCCCTCTTCCATCCACTAACATATAATTTGCACAGCTGAGGGGTGAGGTCTCTTTTAATTATAATGAGGCTATATAATTCTTCACTTTGAAATATGTATCAAAGGCCACAGGTTCTGTGACCCTTGTCTCAATCTTTCAGGGTCCTGAATGTCAATCATAATCTTTGGTGCATAATACAGACCTGTATAGGGATTTCAAATTATAATCTTGATTAGGAATAGGAATAATAGATCTTTGTATCACCCAAAATTTTGATCTTAATTTTTTTGATCCAGGAAGATAGGAGGGGAATGGGAAGTTATTGTTGAATGGGTATCGGATTTCAGAGTTACATGACGAAAAGAGTTCTGGAAATGGATGTTGGTGATGGTTACCCAACATTATGAATGTATTTAATACCACTGAACTGTACACTTAAAAATGGTAAATTTTATATTCTGTATTTTACCACAATAAAAAGTACTGGAAGACAGCAGATACCCAGGACTCCAAGATGGCATCACTTGCATCAGTGAAGAAGAAACTCATGGATGTTAAAACAGGGGAGCTGCCAATCTGGATATGAGATAGGATTTTGCCCCTAAAGGCCCTGCTGGAGTGTTTCAAAGAGGTTACTAGTGGTATGACAAGTATGTCTACGTGAAGAAAGGAAGCACTGCTGGGGTTTCTACTGAGCTGGCAGCTTACGAACTTTTCAACTATGGCCTTTCTTAGAAGTAACTCAAACATGAGCAGCTAAGCGAGTACCACTGGAGAGGGCCCAGTGCAGGGGACACACTCGGCTTCCCTGACCATGACCTTTGCCCAACACTCCTCCCTGAGGAACATGATCATTGCTGAATATACTAATTTGCAACAATGACCAATAAAAGATAACCAGTACAAAAATGAAAAAATACACTGGAAAACTTTTTTAAAGGACCCCTCCACATATACACAAATATGAGACTACTACTTACGTATCTGCATAGGAATGATGTTCTATTAAATACCATCCAAAAAAGGAAAGAAACCAAGTCTAGCATCGAAAAGTTTTGAGTCAGGTAATCCCAAGGCTTGGGAGGAAAATCTTATGATTTGGTGGGTAGCCAAAGGCAGAATCAACAAAATAATGCCAAGTACTAAAAAATTAAAAGTCAAGCTTTAGAAGCAGTCCAGTCCAGCTGGCCTAACAGGGCAGACGCACGCACGACGGGAAAGGCTGACCATTTTTTCCCTTCCCTACTTGAGGATGTTTTCCATGGGAGCACTTCTCAGCTGGAATTTGCTTTGCTTGCATGTATCATTTCATAAAAGTCATCTGTCATTGCCTAGGGTAAAATACGAGTGAAAGATGATTACAATGACCATCTTCCACTTTGTCTGAAGAGGAGGGAAAGCTAGGAAAGCACACTCTTTAAGAGACAATGAATCTAGAAAACACACCAAGGAAAAGAATAGGGCTGGCTATTTCCTCAGATTGTTTTGAGCCTAAAATTGTATTTTATGCAGCAATATTATACAGCAATTTATCTACCAGGTGTAGGCAGGCAAAGTCTTGATTCAGGAATTTTAAAATAAACAGTGAAAAATATCTCTATAATAATATACAAGGAAGAGAGAGAGTAGAGTAGTTCAGGGATGGGGTGACAACTTACTTTTCACTGTATATTCTTTTGCACCTTTGGATCTTGCTTCATGATCTCATATTTCATACTCAAAAGTTAAGTCCAAATATTTTAAAGTGAAGTTGATTTTATAAAAATGTGACTCAAACAGTAAGTTTACCTTAGAAATCAAGTTAACAAAGTCTTTCTTGCTTTAAAAAAAAAAAAAATCAGTGAGAGTGCCTTTATGTTTCTGATTTTTAAACTTTCATTGTATTGTATGTCCATAAAGTATTTTTAATTTTATTGAGTTGCTTTTGAATACGTTATTTTAAACATTTAACACTTAGAATTTTTAAACACAAAAGTTATACACTACACTAATTCAGTAGTAATTCTGTTAAATTTGCTATTTTCTTCTACCTATTTATAAAATCACTGTGTCCTAATATAACACACTCTTTGCATATGTTTTATTAAAGGGAGCTACAAACAAGAATGGTCAGTTGTGCCTGTAAACAAGAAATGAGAAACATCAGAGGAGCCAAATCTTAATTGTTTCACTAAGCAAAAATGCAAAAAAGTCTTACTGGGTTGGATTTGCCACTACATTTACACAGAAAAAAACAAATGATTTTGCAAGCTGCTTTTGACATTTCTAATTGTTTCTTACAGGTGTTTACCATGTGTTATTTTATAAGTTACAAGATAAACCACTAAATGAAATAAGGGGGAAATTCAAGATGGCACAATGACTTCCTGTAATGACAGCATACAGTACTTGATATTGCAATGCTCAATACCACTTTCAGTTCTTTCTTTTTTATTATTCCACTACACAGAAGTATAAAATGCACAGCATAGGAAGGCAGTTTCATTTGGAAACAAAAATACTATTCTTTTGCCAAAATGATGATTATTCAACCATTTCCAAATGCACAAATGAAAACATTGCCAAAGCCTGGGAAATTGACTAACCACTGACATGCACTAAAAATTAAAGAAGATTATGAAACAGTCACATTTCCAAAGTCTTTTCTGTATAGTAAGGACAAGATACATTCAAGCCTTGCTGAATCTACCTAAATTCTAGCTTAACAGGTGTATTTTCCCTCTGTCATAAATCAGGGTATCAGAAATGGAGTAAAATACAACATTTAAATTTTGACACCTGGTGATCAACTGTTCCCTCAACATCCTCATTGTTCAGCAAGTTGTACGGATTTCTGTGTCCAAAATATCCCATTCCTCCCTTTCTATCTCAAAGCCACTGCCTTAGTTCATCTGCTTGTCTCTAAATGCCTACTAACTTGTCTCTCTGCCAACACTCTTTATCACTCCATTCTTCACAATACCAAATCTCAGACACATCTGATTATGCCTCTCATTAGCTAAAATAAGTGCCACAGAATAAATCTTAATTTCTTAAAATAGCACCCAAGGCCTTCATGACCTAGTGCTCTCCACCTTATCTTTCCTGTTTTCTCTTCCACCACATCCAGCCACAGACCCACATGCCCGTGGCATAGCCTATTATTTCAGTCAGTAATTTACTCTCGTCTTCAACATTTAAGAGATCTTCTAAAGCTCAACTCAAATGTCATTTCCTCTGTGAATTACTGCTCTCCATTGGGATAAACATTTCCCTTTTCTGTGCCCATCTGCACTTCCAATAAATGTTGCAATAGCACTGCTCTCAGGCTGGTGTTGGAGTCAGTTACATAAGAATCTATTTTCCCCACTATAGCTCTTGTCTGGTTCACATATGCTTTCCTTAAGATGCTGAAAACATATCAAGCCACCAAAACTATTATTCTAATAGAGAAATATATGAATACATATATTGCTGCTTTTGCTTAGAACTAAGTCAATCGTGTGTGACTCTTGAGACATGGTTGTAGTCTGCCAGGCTCCTCTGTCCATGGGATTTCCCAGGCAAGAACATTGGAATGAGTTGCCATTTCCTGCTCCAGGGAGATGAACCCAGGAATCGAACCTGAGTCTTCTGCATTGGCAGGCAGATTCTTTACCGCTGAGCCACCAGGGAAGGTCATGAAAATATATATGTGTATATGTGTGTTGCTAATAAAATTAAGGGGTGAATTTTATGGTATGTGAATTACATCTTAATTAAAAAAAAACATTAGGGTGGGTGGTACATAAAAGTTAAAAAAGACAATCCTTTCATGCACTTCCTCAACAGGCAGCTCTTTGATGGTAATATTAAGAAGGTAAATATCATCTTGGGTTGGCTAAAAAAATTACTGGGAGTTGAGTTCGCCATACTTTTCAATTATAGGTATGGAGGAAAAAAAAATAAACCATCTTACTGACTTAAGACCTAATAAAGTTATTTATAAACGAGTTTCTGCTTTCTGAAGCCCACAAAACTGATTATTACAGAGCCTTCTTTTGCTTATCTAGGCCATCTCCATGAAATGGGCATTTAAAAACATTTAGATTCATCCATGACTTGCCAAAGACAGGATCACAAACTGCTTTCTGATTTCCACCTCAATGATCTAAGTATCTTCACTCTGCCTCTTTAAGCAAACCAAGCTAAACCAAGTTTAGCATAATTCCTGCTTCATCAACTGGGGAAACTAGTTTAATTTTGGAAGTTAAGATCTATGTAAGTTTTTTTGTTATTCTTGTGTACATATGAATGTGCACACTTTTTTCCTGGTATCTTTCTTCAAAAATAGAGATGTAATTCACACACCATAATATAAATTATTACTGCAAAAGGGACAATCTGTGGTTGTTGTTGTGCAGTCTGTAAGTCGTGTCCAACTCTTCGCAATCTCATGGACTGTAGCCTGCCAGGCTCCTCTGCCCATGGAATTCTCCAGGCAAAAATACTGGAGTAGGTTGCTATTTTCTCCTCGGGGGATCTTCCTGACCCAGGGATCGAACCTGGGTCTCCTGAGTCTACTGCATTGGCGAGGGAATTCTTTACTACTGAGCCACCTGGGAAGCCCCTCACACACCATAAAATGCACTATTTTTCAAACTGCACAATTCAGTGGTTTTTAGCATACTCACAATGGTGGGCAATCATCAACACTATCTGATCTAGAACTTTTTCATCACCCCAAAGGGAAACCCAGCACCCATTAAGCAAATACTCCCTATTTCCCTTATCCCCATCTCCTGGCAACCACTAATCAATTTGCTTTCAGTCACCATGGATATGCCTATTTTGGGCATTTCACACCAACGGGAACCATACAATATGTGGCATTTTTGTGTCTGGATTCTCTCACTTAGCATAACGTTTTCAAGGTTCACCCATGTAGTAGAAAGATTTTTATGACCAAATAATATTCCTTTGTGTGGATGTACCATGTTTATTTAGCCATTAATCAGCTGACAGACATTTAGGCTGTTTCTACTTCTTGGCTATTATGAGTAATGCTGCCATGAACATCAGTGTACAAATTTTTGTGGGAACATGTGTTTCAATTATGTATATAATGGAGGAATAGAATCGCTGGGATATAAAGGAACCTATATGTTACTATTTTTAACCATTAAACCATATTAACTTTTGGAGGAACAAATTGTTCATTTTACATTCACATACATGTTTTTAAGGGTGGTAACAACAGATTTTATTTTCACGTTTTGTTTATAAGTAAATTGTTCTACCCTGGAGGAAAAGATTTCCTTTGGGATTCAGGGTCCTTAGAGCAAAGCCAAGGTTTTACAAGACAGATTCAGTTCAGTTGGAATCACAGCACGCCAGGCCTCCCTGTTCATCACCAAATCCCAGAGTTTATTCAAACTCATGTCCATCGAGTGGGTGATGCCATCCAGTCATCTCATCCTCTGTCGTCCCCTTCTCCTCCTGCCCCTAATCCCTCCCAGCATCAGGGTGATTTCCAATGAGTCAACTCTTTGCATGAGGTGGCCAAAGTACTGGAGTTTCAGCTTTACATCAGTCCTTCCAATGAACACCCAGGACTGATCTCCTTTAGAATGGACTGGTTGGATCTCCTTGCAGTCCAAGGGACTCTCAAGAGTCTTCTCCAACACCACAGTTCAAAAGCACCAATTCTTCGATGCTCAGCTTTCTTCACAGTCCAACTCTCACATCCATACATGACCACAGGAAAAACCATAGCCTTGACCAGATGGACCTTTGTTGGCAAAGTAATGTCTCTGCTTTTCAATATGCTACCTAGGTTGGTCGTTACTTTCCTTCCAAGGAGTGTCTTTGAATTTCATGGCTGCAGTCACCATCTGCAGTGATTTTGGAGCCCAAAAAAATAAAGTCTAACACTGTTTCCACTGCTTCTCCATCTATTTCCCATGAAGTGATGGGACCACATGCCATGATCTTCATTTTCTGAATGTTGAGCTTTAAGCCAACTTCTTCACTCTCCTCTTTCACTTTCATCAAGAGGCTTTTTAGCTCCTCTTCACTTTCTGCCATAAGGGTGGTGTCATCTGCATATCTGAGGCTGTCTCTTATACACAT
>SJXQ01006487.1:68984-82175 GCA_006408695.1 Aepyceros melampus
AAGTTAAATAAGCAGGGTGACAATATACAGCCTTGATGTACTCCTTTTCCTATTTGGAACCAGTCTGTTGTTCCATGTCCAGCTCTAACTGTTGCTTCCTGACCTGCACACAGATTTCTCAAGAGGCAGGTCAGGTGGTCTGGTATTCCTATCTCTTTCAGAATTTTCCAGTTTCTTGTGATCCACACAGTCAAAGGCTTTGGCATAGTCAATAAAGCAGAAATAGATGTTTTTCTGGAACTCTCTTGCTTTTTCCATGATCCAGCGGATGTTGGCAATTTGATCTCTGGTTCCTCTGCCTTTTCTAAAACCAGCTTGAACATCTGGAAGTTCACGGTTCATGTATTGTTGAAGCCTGGCTTGGAGAATTTTGAGCATTACTTTACTAGCGTGTGAGATGAGTGCAATTGTGCGGTAGTTTGAGCATTCTTTGGCATTGCCTTTCTTTGGGATTGGAATGAAAACTGACCTTTTCCAGTCTTGTGGCCACTGCTGAGTTTTCCAAATTTGCTGGCATACTGAGTGCAGCACTTTCATAGCATCATCTTTCAGGATTTGAAATAGCTTACCAGATTAAACCCCTTCAAAGAATAAAGATGTATAACAACATATCAAACCCTTACTACAGCAAAGTCTAGTCATCAAAAGGACTAAATATGCAAATATTTTAAATAAAAGAGGAAATAACTCCTAATTTCATGCAGTCAGTCAATAACTATGCACTGATCTCCACTCACAGCTGCTTCTACTCCAACATCTCTCATAGACGTTCAAACTTCCTATGTCTCTAACTAAATTTCTACTCTTTTCTACTCCCCCAAATTATTCCTCCCGGCCAAAATTATTCCTCCTGCAAACTTCTGCCTACATCCCAAACCTTGGTGTCAAGTTTGACTTCTTTCTCTCACGTATACTCCACATCCCAGTCAGTAAATCCTATTGGTTCTATTGTCTAAATACTATATTCAGAATCCACTCAAATCTCACCATCTCTACCGGAGCAATTTCTCACCAAGATTATTGTGCCACTATGATCGAGTGTCAAAACACAACCAAAATAATCCTTGTAAAATTTATGTCAGATTATGTCCCACTTCTAACAGTCATCAGTGGCTTCCCAACATCCATCCCCCATTTTGTTTCATCCATACCAGACACCTTTGGGCCTCAAGGCATTTGCCTGGTACTCCCTCTGCCTGCCATGACCTTCCCCTTGGTATCATCCACAGTCCTCTTGGTACTCAAAGGGGATTTGTTCCAGGATCCTGGATTTGTGATACCAAAATCTGTGGATGCTCAAGTCCTTTATATAAAATGGCCTAATATTTGCATATAGCCCAGCACATCCTCCTAGGCACTTTAAATCATTACTTATAATACCTAATTAAATGTAAATGCTATGTAAATAGTTACAAATACTATGTAAGTTATATGTAAATAGGCTCTGAAAGTGAAAGTTGTTACTCACTCAGTCCTGTCTCACTCTTTGCAATCCCCTGAACAAGGCTCCTCTGTCCATGGGATTCTCCAGGCAATAAGACTGGAATGGGTTGTCATTTCCTTCTCCACGGGATTTTCCCAACACAGGGATTGAACCCAGGTCTCCTGCATTGCCATCTGAGATTCTTTACCATCTGTGCCACTAGGGAGGGAAGCCCTGGCAAATAGCAAATTCAAGTTTTGTTTTTTGGAATTTTCTGGAATTGTTTTTCCCAAATATTTTTGGTTTGTGGTTGATTTAATCTGCAGTCGCAGAACCCAAAGACAGAGTACAGATTGTATCCACTCCGTTCCTTCTTTACGTCTTTGCATACATGTCAGCTTCTTAGTAAGGACTTTACCTGGTCACTTAAATTTGTCATTGCCCCCAAACACTTCCTTTATCTTCCTTCCACCTTCTATATTTCTCCAAAATATTTATATCAACACAATATATATTTTACTTATTTATTTTTCTTTACCCCCAAGAATATAAACTCCTTTAGGGCAAGAGAGTTTATCTGTTTTGCTCGCTGCTGTATTCCCAGCACTTAGAAGAGGGTCTAGCACATAGTAAGTGCTCAATAAATATTTGTTGAATGCATAATTGAACAAGCAAAAGGAAGCATAAAGGTGCTCAGAAAAGCTGAAGAGACGTCAGAGAAATATTTATGAGGAACTAATATACCAAAACATAATAAAGATGTGATGGGAAAGGAAAGTAAAATTCTTAAAAAAGAAAAAGGGAGGGGTGTCAATGTTTCTAGTTGAAACAAAAATTCAATGTTTCCTAAAGCCTAGGAAAAGTTACTATCCTTGCCTATTTCATTGTTTTCAAAAAGGATCTATCCACTGTCCATTGACAAGGGCCCTTAGCTTCTGAAGAACTGAAAGAAACTCTGGGAACGAATGGGTAAGTTCCTAGAATGATGATGTCCTTTTCACAGCTACCACATACACAAAGAGACAAGGGGTTGTCTTAGCCTTCTATCAGACCTAGTCCCAGGATCTTCAAACACAGTACAATCGTATGTTTCTTAGCCACCTTTCAACTAAAACCACTAATTGGTAAACTCACTTTTCTAAGAACTACAATCACAGCCTCTTCAAACCAAAATGGATTTTAAAATGATCTCAACCCCTCACATATTTTATTTAAAAAACTACAGTGAAAAAGAAACAGTGACTTGCCCAAAATAACCTGAATAGTTAATTATACTAAGTATTTTTCAAATGGTAAGTGATAAATGTTACCAAATCTAAGAGAATTCAGACAATTGAACAAATTATCTAGTATCCAAAACAAGATAGTCACAAAAATTAAGTCAAAATTATATATCTCATAATATCAACAACTCCATTTATCCACATGTTAGATTCAAAAGTTACAACAGAGCCATCAGCAAAACTATACTCCAGTATTCAGCAAGCAAACTAAATAATGGATGAATTTAGATTTAAGAAAATATACACCTTCTCCCCAAAGGAGGCTTTCATTGTCCAGTGTTGGGAATGATGAGGACTTCTAAAGTCTTTTTGCAAGTACCAACTTTCCTAAGCATTACTGGCTTCAAATAGCAGTATAAAGATGTTTCTATGAATCAATCATTTTCACATGAGGTCCAGAGGGAACAATTTTCACCACGCCTGCCACCCTCTCCTCCTTGCCCTGCAATATTCTCACACACTTCCTCGGCAGTGTGTCCTTGGCACTGTTTCTGATAGAGTATGTGATAGCCTTCAAGTGCCTTACAGTGAGACGAGATTGTGAACCATGATTATAAACTATCTCCAGCGTCTTAGTTGCCACATGCAGGATCTTAGTTATGGCATCTGGGATCCAGTTCCCTGACCAGGGATCAAACCTAGGCTCCCTGCTTTAGGAGCATGGAGTCTTAGCCACTGGACCACCAGGGAAGTCCCAAAGGATTACTCTTTTCATGGTCAAAAATTTCTTGCCAAAACCCTTTCCATGGTCTGATCTAGTGAAACTCTGCCATGCCTTTAAAGGACCACCCTTATTCTTCTTTCCTGGAGACCTTTTTCTGACTGCTCTACCCATTGGTGTTCTTTTCTTGATCAGATGACCTATAGCCTTTGTTATCTGTACTTGTAGCATTCATCACACACTGGCAAGTAACATCTTTTGTATAGTCATCTTAGTTGTTGCTGGCTTTTTTTTTATGCTTGACTGGATAAAGAGTCAGAATCTCAGAGTTACATAATTGATATTCCTAAGGGGATTTTCCAGACAATAAAGCGTAATCTTTCTACATATGAAGGGAAAGAGTCAGAAATTCTGAAAGAGCAATTGGGTTTTAGAATACACAGCACAACCATCACTGAACTGTAATTTTGAAGCTTTGTATTATACCAAAATAATGATTTCCATGCTTTTAAAGTAATAAGGATGCCTTTTCAGGTCAAAACATATTTTAAAGTTAAAATATATTGTGTGTACCAAAAACATACTCAACATTAGTCAGGTGTTAAGTATCTTTTAACAGAGAATACATGCATTCAAAAGTCTAACTACACAATGGTATGTAAGATGGTACTTATCTGGTCTACAGAGCTTACCTGATGTGCACAAGAAGTTGAGGTTACCCCAGGGCCTCAGACTGCACATGGTTGAACTTCATTGTGCTGTGGACATGCAATATTATTGCCATATCAAAAAGTACTACAGCCTAAAACTATTTAGGAGCAAGCAAAACACAGAAGGACTGATGCTGAAGCTGAAACTCCAATACTTTGGCCACGTGATGCAAAGAACTGACTCATTTGAAAAGACTCTGATGCTGGGAAAGACTGAAGGCAGAAGAAGACGACAGAGGATGAGATGGTTGGATGGCATCACTGACTCAATGGACATGAGTTTGAGCAAGCTCCAGGAGTTGGTGACAGATAGGGAAGCCTGGCATGCTGCAGTCCATGGGGTCGCAGAGTTGGACACAACTGAGTGACTGAACTGAAAATACAGAAAGACTAACAAATCCCTACCTATCCCCATCCCACTCCCTCTTCCAAATCGAACATAAAATCCTTCATTAACTCAATCTTTCTTTCCAAGAAGCAGCAGATTTCTAGCAACATGAAACAATTCACTCCAATGCTTCAGTAATGAACGTTTCTTGTGGTTTTAAGTTAATGTTATAGCAAAAGGAACAAAACAATGAACATTATAGAGAAGCCAAATATTTGAAAGTCCATCTCTCATGTATTTCCTGATTCTACTGAAATCTCAACCCTATTTACCCATTTTACCACCTTCTTCAAACAAACAAGCAAAAGCCACCAATATTTTCCAGCAAAGGTAGAAATATCATTGTAATCTCAGTTCTAGTCTTTTGTACAGTTACCAATAAGAATGAGCTTAATAAACAGCAGGTGAGCAGAGCGTTTAAAGGAATTAGCCCTGGGCTCAAGTCTTGGCTCTGTCACTTATTAACTGTATGATCTTGGGCAAGTTACTTAACTAAACTTCAGATAATTTATATAAAGTGCTTAACAGGATCCCTGGCAGGTTTTAAGGGCTGAGAAAAGTGGTTACTGATTAAGTAATTATATATAATAGATACATAACTAAGATATCCTTCTTATCATAACAATTTCAAAACTTACTTTCAATTCCCTCTTGTCTGGCTCTGACAGGTCTGTCCCAGGTATCATAAACCTCCACCCCTGACCTATACCTGGTTCTACTACCTCAAGTTCTACCCTTGGCTATGACCATAAGCAGTTTCTGGAAGCGAGGGAACGCATGACAAAAAACAAAACAGGAGGCCACTTAAGTAAGCTAAAACAGCAACAAAATCCACTTCGAAACACTGAATTCACTCAAGCAGGAATCTGCCTTAGAACCAGAGACAAAGAGAAAGGCAAGAGAGAAAAACCAACCAAATTATTCAAACACTTCTAAAACCTTTACCTCCAGTTAAACAAATGACTGAAGATTTGAAGCCCAAATTTTAAACAACAGCATTTTTGTCTGCAGAAGCCATCAATAACCAGTGCTACTAATGAAACATGCCTCACTAAAACAATTCTTTACCATTTTTAATTTAGCAATGATTTAACCGTTGCTAGACTAAGATGATGTCTCAGCAACTTTTTCAAGTTTCTTCTTTCCCCATGCATTTCAACAGGCAGTGAATTAGTTCATCATGTGTTCAGGCCTCCTGCTGGCAAGCATAATTAAAATGAAGCAAGCAACAATTCGGCTTGGTGTTAAGATCCTGTCAAATTCTTTGATGAAGCTGAGTCTGGTTTCTCCAGGAGCCAGTTGAAAGTTCTGCAACAAAAACTTGGGGTTGTTCAACTTGATGCTGGCCATTCCTTCAGTAGATGGCACTCTTCCCTTTGAGCCCAAATTACACAAGTGCCAAGAAGCATGTTCTGGACATTCAGGTGTGATACAAAGCAGAGATTCTCTCTTCAAAGCTCTTAACTGGCCGTCACAATCCCTCCAGAAACTCATTCATCAGAAGTTGATGGTCCAATCAGACACTTTTAAAGAGCCCAGGGAAATTCAGATTATAAAACATCAAACACAATATTAATAAAATCACCTAACAAGTGATTACCAAGTAATCGGCTTCTCAGAGCCTTTTCTATACTTTTTTATTCATTTATAAATGAATAAAATGTTCCTTCCCTAATACAGAGGTAACGGCCTTTCAGTGGCTACTGATCAAATCTTGTCTATCAAATTTCATTAAGGTATTCAAGATAGCACAGTGTTTGGAAAACTATGATTCTGTCATTATCAACATTCACTAAGACTAATGAAAGATGTATTACTTTCATATTACTTTCAACATCTTTGGTTGAAAAAATTCATATAATTTTTTATACCCACTTAAAAAAGAATCAAACATCCTAATACAAAATTACTGTACATCTAGTTTTCCAAAAAACAAATACATATTTCTGATTCATTAATCTGTCTTTTACTTTAATACGTAATAGTTCTCAGTTCTTAACGATAAGTAAGGTTTCCCACAATTCTGTTTCAGAGACTTTTTTAATTAAAAAGCATACAGTTGTGGACAGAAATAGCAGGAAATTCTTTTTAGTGCAACCTCCAGGTAAAAGCCAGACTTTTCAGCAATCACCTTAAAAATTCCATCTTTTCTAGTTGAGCTAAAACTCAGTCCTAGCCAAAAAAAAGTTAAAGGAGAAAGGCACGGTAAAAGGAACACGGTTTTCAAATTTTAAAAAGGAAAAAACAAAAGTACTGAGAGTGGGGATAAGAAATGGGAAAAACATATCAATTTCAGTAATCATCTCTTTCCCCTCTCCACTTTCACCCTAAGCAGCTAAGCCCATTCACAACTCCACTTGAGCTCTGACCATCATCACCCTTCCCCAAACACTTCCTCAGATAATAAAAGGCTGACCTTACAGAATCTTTTCCTTATTACTAATAAGACAAATGAGATTAGAGGTAACAATGCAGCTAACAGTTGCTGGCTCTAATTTCTGAAGGATTAAAAAAGGGATCCCCGGGGAGGCCTTGATCCCAAAATATACTTCTTTAGATGTACCAAATAAGCCTAATTACCTTCTCCACGAGGATACTGAGAAAACCTATCTCTTTGCTATGGCACGGAGTCATTCCAGCAGATCAAAAGATGACAGGACAAGAATATTGTATGGAAAAGAGAAAGGAAATGCTATTCTCACACAGGATGAGCTGAGCCATTGTGGAAGAACTTCACAGAAACATTGCTGACGGTGACAAATTAAAGGCACAGACTAAGTCCCCAAGATACTGATAAAACTCAGCACTGCTCCAAGCTGACTGCTTTCTACATTGCTGAAATTCCAGCTCCCCTAGCAAGCAACCAACAATAGCCCTGGGAGCTGAATTAAACAGGCTCCTGAACTCACACCTGCACCGTCCCTTCCTCTTGCATCCGAAGTAAGCCCTTCTTTGGTGGGGGATGGGCGAGTGAAAAATTACAAGAACAAATTCAAAGAGGTATGAGAATTAGCAAAAAGAATAAAGTAAGAATTCCATGTATGTAAGTTTTCATATTACTTCCCTTAATGAATGTTGTGAGCATTAAATTTTGAAAATTGTTTTATTAATATATACAGTGTACTTCTTGAAACACTGGTTTTAAGAATGTAAGTTGTTATTACTGCCCTTATGTTTCTAAAAAGTGTTTAGAAACCCCTAGCTGGCTGGCTGGTTGTGGGAAGTTTTTAATCTTATGGAGGTCAGTATGTCTATGGCAGAAAAAGTGAGCTTCATAACCCAATCTTCAAACTCTAGTCTTGTTTGAGTCAGTAGCAGTCTTAAATGCTAGTTAATGTACTGCTATATACCAATATTCTCAGGTCCAGTTTCAGGTAATTTAAAACAAGAGGTTTCAAAGTTCATTTTATATCAGGGAGTCTTACCATTTCCAATTAAGCTTTAACTAAAACCAACTTTAAAACAAGTAATTGTAAAGTATATACGGTGGTGAGACAGATCAGCCTGACATTAGGTAAAATCAACTTAGATCTCACGTCATTATAAAGATATAACTATATGTCAAAGACTAAACACATTTTATTGGAGAAGGAAATGGCAACCCACTCCAGTCTTCTTGCCTGGAGAATCCAATGGACAAAGGAGTCTGGCAGGCTGCAGTTCATAGGGTCCCACAGAGCAGGACATTACTGAAGCAACTTAGCAAACATATTTTATAATGATTCAGCTCTGGCATAGTTAAAAACCAGCCTATATAATCTTCCTAAGAAGGAAATTTACAAAAACAAAAAGACTTTAAACATCAAGGATGAGTTTCATCCATTTTTATACTTTTTGGTGATCATGCAACTCCTTTTTAAGTTATGCTAGACAGTTATGAAAGCCACACGTATTCTTTAAGGTTTCCAGGATACTCTTTTACATTGCTCCTTCAGTGTAGTAAGTCATGTCCTAGAAACCTGAAAGCTACTATTAATGCAGCTTTCCAAAGATACACAACAAGAAAATAACTTAAAGAAAACAAAAGACTCTGATTCTTATTATCTATGCTATCGTCTAAGACTTGACAGTAAGTTGAACGGTACTTTAACGTTCAAGTATGTTTTCAATTGTGTAATTAACTTACTTTTGAGCTTGATTTGTGATTAGTCCACATATAAGAGATCAACGTTAAAATACACATGAAACAAAAAACCCACACACGTCTTTTTCTCTAACACTTCAAATTTTCAGTTAATTTCAGTTAAAACTGTTCTTTGCATGCAGTTGATATTCAAATAATCACTACATGAATGCCAGGTGAATCATTTTGTAATTAACCTGAAAGGAGCATCCTCCAAGTAGTATGGTTATATATGTGTGTCCATAACTAGCTACTGATAGAAAAAAAAAAAAAACTAATCAAATTCATCTAACTTATTAGACATAAGGGATATACAAGGGATAACAAACTTTTTCTTTCAAGCCATAGTCAATGAAACCTGCTAACCTGTATGATTTAGAGAGGATTCTTAATATACACAACCCACTGCAGTAAAAATTTGAGACTGTCTTGGCTTTTGGCCAAAAGAATTTAGTCACTAGCAAGACCTGAAATACCTCATAACAATCTCATCTAGAAATACTGGGGCACATACCCCAAGATCAAATGATAAAGCATTTAACAGAAGACAGGAAATAAAGTATTAGGGCACCCATTTTGAATCTCAATGACTAGCCACAGTCTACGACTACTCAATTAATTTCAAATAGGGTTTTTATGTTTAAAAGAAAGTGCTCTTGATTAAACATTTTAAATGTTTTCTATTCAAATTCTACATGTTTATTGTTTCCAAAGGAATCTGAAACAGCACTGAACTTTAATATCAGAAAGTGAAGTGAAGTCGCTCAGTCGTGTCCGACTCTTTGCGACCCCATGGACTGTAGTCTGCCGGCTCCTCCGTCCATGGGATTTTCTGAGCAAAAGTACTGCAGTGGGTTGCCGTTTCCTTCTCCAGAGTATCCTCCTGACCCAGGGATCAAACCCAGGTCTACCTGCATTGCAGGCAAACGCTTTACCCTCTGAGCCACTAGGGAAGCTGAGTGTTAATTTAGTGTGAGAAATATATTAGTAACCTGTGTCTTCAATACAGTTTGAGCTTTCTTAATTCAACGGATGCTGTTTTTAAACACTGCTCCCTAATATTACCTTTCACTAAATTGCCAACAAAGGACATATTTGATCTCTACAATAGTAATCCTAAACATTACTTCAAACAGCTACTAATTTAGGTTATAATTAACTAGCTTGACCTATCAACGACACTGGTGAAGCAGCAACACAGAGGTCCTTGAGGAATGAGAGTGACAAAGTAAAAGTCACTTATAGCTAATTGTAAAAGGTAACTCAGGTGGAATTCTGAACACACTGAAGTTAATATTCACCTCAGGTTGATGCAGTGTTGATAATCAGAAGATCAAGCCTACTGACTTAGTGCAGAACTAGAATCAACAAAGAGCCTGTGGACCAGCTGGGGCCCTACACATCTGGCAAGCTTAAAGAACAACAAAAAAAGACTTGAATCTTCAGTAATTAAAAAGATAACATAGGACAGCCCACATTCTAGCATTCGAGCTACACACATGTCATGTGAAAAGAGAATCCTCTGCCAAAGTCAAAAGGTGATTCTACCTAATGCAGATCGGTTACCACCCTTTAGATTTAAATGCATCTTGGTGATACCAATACAGGAGGGTGTTGCTAAACAAGGCATACGCACAGTTGCAGTCTTGGAGACCCTGTGAAGACACTTCATTCATTTGGAGGTATTACCCAAGTTTCATAGCAGCAGGGGTTACTGGCTATGTGGACTCACTTTTAAATCAGGCTCTGGGTTCAGAACTAGCCAGTCTGTGCCTAGGAGCTATACAAAATACTTAAACCTTTATGTCTGTTTAGGCATTCGGTTGTTATGAGGATTAACCATATAAAAGTCTGTGCCTGGCACAGAGGTAGAGCAAATAATATTGGCTGTTACAAGTATTTGCTGAGTCTTCACTTGCTGGGTCGCATGACATAACCACCTTCAAAAAAAAGTGACTTTATAGTGATGCTGATAAACACATAAAACACTGAGGACCAAACTATATTCTAAGCACTTTACACATAAGAACTCATATGGTTCTGATGGTATCATTCCCAACATTTTACAAACCCAATTTGTTCAGAGTTGGGCTTTTATGATTTTATATGATTTCTTTCTCGAATAGAAATAAAATTTCTTGTACTCTGATGACATACATAAGTGTTGCCCAGTACTGCTAACCAACTACTTTGAGATGGCAGAGATTAAATAGCTAACAACCTGCATAGGCTTAAGTGTAACAAAAACACTCAGGCACAAGAGACCTACTTCAGAAGGGCTCACAATCTCAGAGGTTGGGCTCTACCCTGCATTTAGGTTTCAAGATTGTGTGTAGGAGGTGGGCTGATGCGATGTCCTCTCAGTCTCAAAAGACATTCTGGTTTTACAAAGACCACATCCAACTTTAAACATCACTGAGTAGAACCTGCATTCATACCGGTGTAATATTATTGAAAAGGGGGTTAGAAATAGCAAAGTGTGCAATATCATTTTCTCATTCATTTTCAGAATGTAAAACATATTCTGAAAATACAATCTTTCTATCATGCAAAATAGTTCCTAGATGTCTTATGATCACCTGTGTCATATGTCTACCAACATTTCCTTATAACATATATGTAAAAAGCTACAACTTATTGAATGCCTCATAACCAACTATCTCAAGAGCTCAAATTATGTTTAACATTCAAAATAGACATACCAATTTTTTTCTTTAAAAGCAACTGTTGGCCAAAATTTTTCAGTCACTTAAGAGTTTTAAGAGCAGAGACTGAACTCTTTGGAAAAAGGAACACTTAAATATAGCAAAAGTGGCCTTTTTTTCCCCCTGGTCTTCCCTCTGCAAAGGTAATCTGCTCAATTTAAGCAGAGGAAAATGATTTACAGTGCAACTGCAATGCAATGGAGACGTTTAGATATACAAACTTTATACATTCGCTCCAAAAGTAACTTAACCCTATAAATGAATGGGTCCTATATCTTAATTACTTTTTTTCCTACAAAATACTCAAGCATCTTATTTAAACATGACAAATTAGGAGGTATTCTTATTTTACTCCCTTTAACAATCTAATTAGAAGCCCTCCAAACCCCAAAGTAGGATGTACCCAGCATGGTGCTGATGCACTCCATTCCAAGAAAAGCAACCATTTCATACCACTAAATCTAAAGTGTCCTAACATAAAAAGTTCATGCACCTTCCAAATGGAGCTGATTCCTACCCCCCAAATCTTATCAACTCCCTTACCAAACTGGCATATAAATCCCCACTCAAAGCCTCTTGGTTGATTTAAATTCCATTTCTCTCCACACCACTCCAGCAGATCAATTACAACAGCACATGTGCCAAAGAAATTAGTGGTTTTACTCACGCTCCCATTTTAAACGGGCACCTTCTTGCAATTAAACCTCTCCAACAAAAAGTTACCTGAGGCCATTCTTGCTATTTTACTAGAGGCCTAGCTTATTCTACCTGTCTCTGTGGTCTTGCCTCAGCTATAATGGCATACTTCCAAACAGCCTGGACGCCCCCAAACACCAGCTAACCCGACCTGCAGCCAGCTCTTGCCTGTCACCCCGGGCAGGAAGCAAAACCAAACATGTATACATTTGTAGGGGTGGGGAGGGTGGGTGTGTGTCGGGGGGATGGGGACACAGATTACAGGAGAAAGGTTTGGTTGAAGACTCTCAACTTGGTAACAGAAGTTTTGTTTTCATTTTTTTTAACGAGGAAAACAAACCAACACTTCCTCCCTTACCTCCACCTTTTTCCAAGCGCGGGAACCTCCCAACCCTCCTGGAGCGCACCTTCAGAGCTTTAAGGTCCCTCGGATTCCGAAGCTTCGGCCAGTTCTTGGTTTTTAGAACTCCCCGAGCTCTGGGAGAAATCAGAGGACGCCCGAAAGACTCGGGCCCACCCCGCGGCGCCCGGAGATCCTCCCCTGCAGGTCCACCTTCCTCGCCCGAGGCTCCCGTTCCAGTCCCGGAGGGAGAAGGGTTCACCTGAGGCCGCAGGGGCAGCCAATAGGAAAGTCCCCTCGGCCCTGCAAGTCGCCGCAATCCAACCCCCGCGCGACCCCCTCGGAAGGGTCCCCGCAGCCCAGCCAGCGCGGGCGCCTGCCGTCCCCGCCGCGAGAAGCGGCGGAAAGGCCGCGCCTTCTCTCCCCTCAGGATTACCTCGCAGCCGCAGCCGGCTTTGTGCTTCCCTCCCTCCTTCTCCGCGGCCGCCGGGACTGCAGCGGCCGCGCGATCCTCCACCGCCGCCTCTTAAGCGCCGCACGGCTCCAGAGGGGAGGGCAGAAGGGGAGGGGGCGTGAGGAGGGAGGGACCTGGGCGCCGCGCCCCGAGAGGCAGGAAGCGGCGACACCTGGGTCGCGATGCTTCTAGCTCTCGCTCTCCGTTTTTAAAAATACAATTTAAACCCCTCTCTTTGCCCTCCCGCCCCGCGCCCCAGCGACCGTTACCGGCAGGCGGCTCACGCTCTGGCGGGACTGGCAGAGAGCCCCTCGAGCGTCCCCTGGCCCCGCCCCCAAGGCTCCGCCCTCATGCCCCCAGGCTCCTCTGGCTCCACCCCCACAGGCCCGCCCCCCGCGGCCCCCGGCC